>JAGKTI010004554.1:21230-49880 GCA_018397915.1 Birgus latro
AACAGTGTAAGCAGAAGGATTAGTTGTTAGGAAAAGGTCAAGTATGTTGGAACTCTCTCCAAGGCGGTCAGGGATACGGGTAGGGTGCTGTACAAGCTGCTCTAGGTCATTAAGGATAGAAAAGATGTAGGCTTGTTCACCAGGTGGATCAGTGAAAGGAGAGGAGAGCCAAAGGTGGTGGTGAACATTGAAATCTCCTAGAATGGAGATTTCAGAGAAAGGAGAAATGGATAGAATGTGTTCCATCGTAGAAGTAAGATAGTCAAAGAATTTTTGATAGTCAGTAGAATTAGGAGATAAGTAAACAGCAGATATATTTAGTCTGAGAATGACAGGAAAGCCGAAGCCAGAGAGTAGAGAATTCAGAAGAATCAAGTTCAGGAACACGAGAGCAAGATAGATCGTTGCGTACATATACACAACAGCCACCTTTGGCTTTGAAATGAGAATAGAGAAAGTAGGAGGATACAGAAAAGGGTTTGCTGTCAGTTGTCTCAGACAGCTGAGTCTCAGTGAGAAAGAGAAGGTGAGGTTTAGAGGAGAAGAGGTGGTGCTCAACAGAGCGAAAGTTAGAGGAAAGGCCGCGAATGTTACAGAAATGAAGAAGGAGTGAGTCAGACAGTGGTTCCAAGCAGCTCCGAGAGTCGTCACCGGGAGAGGGGCGGATGGTGGGGGCATTTATAGTCCCCCCCCGGGGACTCCGAGGCACGGAGAGTGTATGTGAGTGAGGTGGAGGGGGTGAGAGGGAGGGGGAGGCCGAGGATGAGATGGAGGGATGGAGTGGAGAGGTATATGAGAGAGGGGGGTGTGAGTTGGGAGCGTGGTAGTGAAATGGCAGGGGACAGAGTGACATGGAGGCGATTTGTTTGTGGCCACCCCGTTCGGGATTGAGGCGTCTGGCAATAGATAGATAGAAAAGGAAGTGTAGTGTGTAGCGTGTATGTAGTTTGGTGTTGACAATTAGAGAAATTTGTATTGGAGAGCATGCTGGTCTACTCTCTGTGTTACTGAGACACTGAAAAAGTTCAGCAAAGGGGGATTGTCAGGAAGAAGTCCTGAGGGCTGATGAAACGGGAGCTCCAGCTCTCCCTGTCATCAGCTTTCCATCCTCCTTGGGAGTACTGCCCTGCTCGACTGGTGCTACAGTCTACTCCTCTAGTCCTGTACACTGGTGCACAGACGGAAATTTCAGAGGACAGGACTAGCGGTTTGTCTGGTGCAGTTGTGAAAACAATGATGCAGCCGTACCTTCATCGTAAGCATGTCCAATACCTAGACAACTGATACACTAGCCCACTTTTCGCTCGGTATTTGCAGCAGCAAGAAACTAGCATCTGCGGTACAGTGAAGAAAACCATGCGGCACATGGTACAGGTGGACAGGAAACTGGAAAGGAAGAAGGTAGTGTTTTATCAAGCTAACAATATCCTCGCCACTACCTGGCACCACAACTGTGAGGTAAACCTCCATTCGACGGTTCATCTCTCCCTGATGCATATCACAAGGACCATCAATTACCGCAGAGAAAGACATGTGCACATCTGGAAGCCTGAGGCTGTGATTGATAACAATATCAATATGTGTCAGGTAGACCAGTCGGATGCAACGATACTGAGCGTCGAGTGCGCCAGGCCCACAATGAAGTAGTACAAGAAACTGTTCTTTCACCTGCTGGATGTAACAGTTTTAAACGCTTACCTCCACGCCCACACCACAGGATCCAGCAACACTTTTGAGGACTTCATAAGGGAGCTGTGCAGGGAGCTGTGCAGGGAGCTGTGCAGGGAGCTGATTGGCACCCATGGCCGTGATCGTGCCCCAAGGAAACATCCAGTTGGTGGGGAGAATCCCCTTCATCTCACTGAATGTCATTTCCCAGCGTTAGTAACGGCGCCAAGAGCAAAGAGGAATCCCCAACGCACCAACACAGCACAGCACGGCCCAGAAAACAGTGGAAGGACTTGCGTTATCAATGTGTGGAGTGTGACGTGGGGCTATACCTTACACCCTGCTTCAAAGAATATGACACCCTAATCCACTTCCGAACTACATGGTGTGTGCGATAAGACACAAGTGAAATGTATATAACTGAAAATAATATGTAATGATAATTGCTGTATCTCATAAGTGTAATATGATAAGAAACTAGTGTTAATGATATTATAATAGTAAGTAAAGTAAAATAAGGTATGTGTGTGAGCGTGTGTGTGTGTGAGAAAATATACTAAGTGAACAGACACAGCGCGAATATCTTGCCGTGCGAGAAGAGAATGGTAGTGCGTTGTGTGTGGGAAAAAACACCAAGAGTGTGTTGACTATGAAAAGAATTACAAGTTATGTGGAAAACAATAATGTACAATGTACCGTATAATATGTGTGGGCACAGACTTTCTACCTCAGAAACATAGAATATGAACTATTACGAACATTATATGGGCAATCCAACTCACTCACTCGCTTGTCATAATGCACCAACGTACATAACTATGCTTGGTGACACTTTCTGTATCATCTATATACCCAACAAGAACAGCATAGTTACCGATGACGAAAATGGGGAGCTTCTGCCTCCTCTCGCTCTGTGGCGGTGGCGGGCGGTGAAGTCTATGGACATTACTCTGAAGTTTTCAGCCACCTGCTCAGGAAGAATTGACCTCAAAATTGACCTAAATGGCTTCTATGATACTTTTATGGTTATTTTCCATGTTTGCTCATCATTTCTAACCTATCAAGCAAAAAAAAAAAAAAAATGGCTGGCACCACAGGCCCATGAGGGTCCAAAGTCTGCCGGCATGTGGCGGGTTAAAAGCTGGTAAAATCTTACCTATGTCAAAATGTAGTTAAATTTTTAGGGGACTTTTCAAGGTTTCTCTGATATTATTCAGTTATCCCACAAAGTCAGTTATTTGTTCAGTACGGATTTAGTCCAGTATGGTAGTAATGTCTGACAAATATACAATACTGGACATGTGGGTATTGTTATTACTGTACAAAGGAAAAGGGGAAAATGAAGTGTTTTAAAGGGACATTTGTCTTCTCTGTGCAAAAGGCAAAGTATAGAATATGATAGGATACTGACTGACAGAGTTATGGAAATAACAGAATAATTAGTTTTAAAACAGGGAGGTTTTAGGAAGGGAAGAGGTTGTGTAGATCATATATTCATTCTTAGGTCTTTAATGGAAATGTTTCTAGAGAAGGGAAAGAAGTTGTATGTTGCCTTCATGGATATGGAGAAAGCATAAGACAGAGTGGATAGACAAGGAATGTGGAAAGTATAAGAATATACGGAGTAAGTGGGAAGTTGCTGAATGCTGTGAACAGTATGCATGAGGGTGCTAAGGCTGAGTGAATGTGGATAGCGAACTGAATGAATTTTTCTATTTGAATGTTGGACTGAAACAGGGATGTGTCATGTCCCCATGGTTGTTCAATTTGTATATGCATGGGGTTATAAAAAAGGTACAAGGTAGGGCAGTGCATGCTGGAGTGACCCTAATGAGAGAGGGCAGTGTTTAGAAACTCCCCGTACTGTTGTCTGCAGATAATACTGTATTGTTAAGTGAAGACGAAAGGACACTGCAAGGCTTGGTGAATGAGTTGGGGAGAGTGTGTAAGAAACGGAATCTAAACGTGAATGTAGGGAAGAGTAAAGTTATGGTCTTTGGGAGAAATGAGGCTACTGAATGTACAGTGAGGCTGGATGAGAAGGAGATGGAAAATGTGAGTGCATTTTAGTACTTGGGTAGTGTGATGAGTATGGATGGAAGTTTTGAGGATGAAGTGCTTGAAAGGGTAAAACAGGGAATAGAGGTTGCTGGGTCTTTAAAACCACTGATAAGGAACAGGGAAGTGATCATGGAAATAAAAAAAAGTCATTGCATGACAGTACAGTAAGACCTCACTATAACGGACTAATTGGGGCTCAGACCAGTCCGAAATATGCGATTTTCCGATAAAAGCGACATCCGGACTTACCCCTGCTAATCCGGACTTTTTCCGATATAACAGACATTAGTCCGGATTGCATCAGTGGGTTTCACCACCATTACAGTATTGTACTGTGTTATACCTTCACTACATTAATCAAATGGTATAATAATACTGTACTGTGCACTGAAAAACATGTCTTTTACTTGTCTTATTGTGGTGAACATAGCTGAAGTTGTCAGGCAGTCCGGACTGCTTTCTGGCTATATCGGACTTTTTCCGATATATAGGAGTTTAGTCCGGTAGCTCCTCGAGTCCGATAAAAGCGAATTCCGGTCTACTGAAGTCCATTATATCGAGGTTTTACTGTATTGTGATACCAACCCTAATGTATGGATGTGAATCGCGGACCTTGTTGGAAGGACATAAGTCAAGAGCGAGAGCAGCAGAAATGAGATATTTGAGATGAGCATGTGGAGTAACATGGAGAGACAGACAGGAAGCGAAGGAGTGTTGTGGTGTGGATGTGGATGTGACAGAAAGCATTAGGAGAAATACACTGAGGTGGTTTGGCCATGTGGAGAAAATGGAGAGCAAGAGACAATGGGGAGAGTGTATGTGAATGAGGTGGAGAGGGGGAGAGGAAGGGGAAGGCTGAGGTGAGATGGAGGGATGGAGTGGAGTGGTATATGAGAGAAAGGGGTGTAAGCTGGGAGCAAGGCAATGAAATGGCATTGGACAGAGCAACATGGAGGTGATTTGTTTGTGGTCATCTCTTTCGGGATTGAGGCGTCTGGCAATAAACAGACAGAAATTATATACAGCATACCTTTTCTTATTGAAAAATTTCACCCCTGTTATTATTATCATGTTCCTTAAGACATACCTATGTAGCATGTTTCTGGCGTAATGGAAGAATCCTACTCTACATACTTCAAAGTGGATTTTGTTTCCCAATATCCCAACTGGAGGATATGTTTCATTAAATCATTAGGTACAGTTAAGATACCCGGTACGTTACATTAGGCTTAGTTAAACATTTAGGTTGGGACAGTCCAATCCACCATTACTCTGATGATTCGAATGAGCTGACACAGTGGAACATAGCTAAAAACAAGTGGAAACACATAATAAATGTTTACTTACTACCCCAGAAGTAACCAAAAACTTAAACAGACTATATTACAGTATCAGGGAGAACAGCTGATTTGGTAAGGTGCTTCTGCTGCCTCAAGTAAAGTGTATGTTTACCAAGTTTGCTTCCAGTGCTGTAGATATTCATGGTAGTATACAGGTAAGATGTATGCATTTATGTATGTTTTTGGTGCTACTAACCTATTTTCTTGTTAACAACTGGCTTTAACCCGCCCCGTCCCAAGAGCTTTTTTACCCAACCCACCCCCAAAACCTGACCAATTTTCAACTTGTCTTTTTTTGGCTCAAACCTCCACTCTTGGTGAGAAACATCAAAAATTCAGCGAAAAAGAGCTCACCCGAAGTGAAAAATATCCTAAACAGGTGAGAGATCCCTCACCTGGATACAGCTTTCTATGATGCCGCACTCCATGAAAAACGTTCCCTATGCGAGGGAAACTTAACCAAAACAACACTGCCTCGTATTTATTTATTTGGAATGAATTTATATGTAGTACAAGGGCATATTGCTTTTCACACAATAATATAGGCGACATAAGCGTTGTTCCCTCACCAAACACATCAACATATTGCACCTACCTTGGCGATGTTACCTCCTCATTACTTCTGTTCACTACTAACTCTGGTGCCACGTAATCTTTGTCCACCACATCAGGAATCACTTTCGCCTTGAATTTCATCGTCGGAGAGACTGTGGTGCTATGTCTTTACTGGCCAGGTCACTGCTAACGGGTGAGTTGTGAGAAAATGGCACTCCCCCCGAGGAGGGGGGGGTGCACAGGGTCAGGCAGTGTTGCTGCCTGGCTGGGGGTAGAGGAAGGTCTCCCACATATGCCTACCAAAAATCACCCGCGAATCTTGAAAAATGTGCAAACGATGGGCCTTGCAATTGACTGACGTACGATGCATGTCAGTGGGTCTCAGCATGAAAAAAAAGTTGTGATGTGCATTGTACGTCGGGGGGACGGGGCGGGTTAATTGCACTATATATGTAACTTGGTAGTCCTATGGGGCCACACCCTACTTTTACCAAACGTTAAGTATTTCTTTATACGAATGTTCAGCTCATGAGCATGTTGGAAGAAATTAACTGCTCGTATCATCGAGACAGCCAAGTACAGGTATACGCCGATATACGATACCCCAGCTTGGCGATAGGGATACAAATATCACCATACCCTGCTGGACGATGGCCGCACCCCGGTTTAAAGATGGGCCCTCCGACATCACATCCACAGGCGATAGGCCGAAATTTTGAATCATGCATAACATGTCGCACAGTCACATTTTCCTTAACAGCACAACAATTACTGTATTAGCAATAATCAAATTCACTAGGTATGGTTATGATCCTTACCAACTTACATAATACTGATATAAAGCACTTCTTGACTGAACCAGTCAAATCACAGACTTATTGAAATTACTTATGTCAATACAAGAGAGGCTAGCATCGCAGTAACATTCCTCTAGCAACTTTTGAAAATCTATAACATCCAAATTAAAACACAAACAATTCGACAGTGGTATGATGTAGGACAAAGTGTTGTTTTCTTTGCTTACAAAAACCATTTGTTTATATTGCACATTTTTGTGGATATAACTGAGAGTAGTTCAATAACTTGTCTCCAAATGTAACACTCCTCACAATGGAATGACCCACAAACAAGAACTGATCTGGTAAGTGCTTCTACTGCTTAAAAGGTATGTTTAGCTGTATCTCACCTTGGAAAATTACCTTCATCGAGATGCCATTGCTCTATGACACAGGCGTACAATTGCTCTGCTTTCTGGTATTTCTTATTAGTGTGAGCATCTCTTGCTTTCTTTAACAAATCTCCGATTTCAGCCATTATGCAGTACTTCACATTTAAGTTCTAATCAGTTCAGTCCACTCCTGGGAATATCGGCACCTGTTTCTAGCAAGTCTGAATGGATATAATCGACAATATGATCCTATGCTCTAGCTTTGCCTAGAGGGGAAAGGTCTCGAGGGAGTCGGAGGAGCCTGCCCTCCCAGTCAGTTCCTCACACGTTTTTCCTTCGAGGCAGCGGCTTCGATTTCCTTCTACCCAATCTGATTACAGTCGTACTACATGCCGCCCGGGCCCGATCCACTCACCCGTTTGGTCCATATAAAGTGGACTTATATGACTGTACAATATATGACTCTACTTGCTGAATGTGTGTGACAACAACCACCACCTTCTGTTGTATAGGTACAGTACATTGTATTCCTTAGGTCGCGTCCACACGTGCCCTCAAACACCTGTTGGCAACACAGCTGGCAACATGTTCTGTCATGTATGCAGCAGTATTTGGACAAATGTATGCAAACATGTTTCTGTGCAGCTTCGAACGCTGACAGCGGAGACGATGGGATATGTGTGTCCGTCAGGGTTATACCTTTTTTTTTTTAATTTTTCAAATAAAAACAGCCTGTATCATAAATTGATGAACTTTTGTTTAAAAACAAAGAAAATAGCCCTTATTCCTCTCAGTTTTAATAAAAGGTCACCCCCAAATAAAAAAGTGGATTACCATATATTTAACGTTACCATACACAAGTTCTATCATTTTCTTAATCTTTATATAGATTATTTTATAACTTTATAGACTTGCACAGAAGATTTTAGAACTGTTTAGAACGTTAGAACAGTTTGTAACATTCTAGTATGGTTTAACATTGTTTAGAACATTCTAGAATAATCTAAATATTATAAAAAGGGACGCAGTTGTCAGCATCAAAGGGGCTCTCCACCCTGAGCCCGTGCCACACCAGTGTGGCGAATCTTTAAAAAAAAAATAATAAAAAAAAAGTCAGCATCAAACAGTTCTCTTCGCAGTTTGCTGGTAAACTGTCAGCAAAATAATTGCTTAGTGTGTTACTGATATATATTAAATATGCTTGTCTTTCAGATAGATAGGTAGATAAGCATGATGTCACACAAAACAGTTGATACTATCGTACAGAAGAACAAGGATGTCTGGACCAATAATTTGGTATGCAGGCACCGGCCCCACCTTCCTGTCTCTGTTCTCCTCCGGCGAACACTTGATCAGCCCCCGAATCCACGCCCTGGAGGTGATTGGATTCTCCTTGCCGCCAACGCAGTTCGCAGACTTGATGCCGCTGATGCCGTCAGGGGTGGTCCTGATTTGCCTGACCCTGCCTATGCTCCAGCACCACCCTGGCTTCCTCCTGTGATTATGTGTGTTGAGCCTACTGTGGCAAACCCAAGGGCCTCTCTTCCTGCTCTTCTTCAACAGGATGGATTGCGTCGTATGGCGGCTCTCTACACTCCTGATGCTGCCGTCTATTATACAGATGGGTCTGTGGGTGCTGATGGGACTTGCAGGCGCTGCTTTTATTTGTGACGAGTGGGTTGAGTCCTGGCGTATCACCTCTGGCGCTTCAGCCTACCAAACTGAGCTTGTTGCTATCCTTGATGCTCTTCGCCATGCCGATCGCTTCCCCCATCGGCGCATCATTATACATACAGACTCCCTCTCATCTATACATGGCCTGCAGCAGCTCAATTTCACAGACAACAGGTTCCTATTTACCTCCATCCTGGCTGTTGCAACTACCATCGCTAGCCGGGGAGGTGAAATTTATCTACACTGGATTCCTGGACATGTTGGAATTATGGGCAACGAGCGTGCTGATGCTGCTGCTCACCTCGCCTGCACTGTCCCTATCGTCACCTTTCCGTTACGACCTAGCTTATATCGCATCTTGCGACAAGTAACTGACGCTGTCCACCGTCTTTCCCGGGAAGATCATCAATTCCAGGTATACGAAGGCTCTCGCTCTGCCACCTGGTATGCCATTGCTACAACCTATACACCTGTTAATGTACCCACCGGCACACCCAATCACCTTCTTGTCAAGCATCGCCGGTTGCGTCTGGGATATCCATGTTATAACCAGATGACTGGTGGAAACCCAGAGCCGTGCCCTCATTGCTTCGGCATTAGTGCAACACCTCTTTTACATTTTATTCTTGACTGTCCCGCAACATATTGTCTTCGGCGTGGCCTTGGTGAGCAGCTTCTCAGGGATGACGACTATCGTTTGGCTGCAGAAACTATTGCTCGGGCACCTGCCTCTGTGATTTTGGGGGTTGTGGCTACCTACCCTCCCCCACGTTAACCTGTAACCCTAAATCTTTGTACAGCTTTTCTCTGACGGGCTTTTGTTTTTGCCCGTGTCCTCCCAATGGGGAGGCAAATCTAAATCATCATCATCATAATTTGGTGCGGTTCCAGCTAATGATGGGAATTCCGTAAGAACAAAGCTAAGGCAATCCTCACGCCCAAGAGATTCGATAATTCGTCCCTATATGATTAATTATAACTATGTTTATCCAACCTAACTCATTCATACCTTAGAAATTCGAATTTTTACTGCTACCCGCTTAACCTAATTTAATTTAAGGACGGAAACTACCTGAGAAAGCTTTGAGACGAATGATAAGAGAAGCCGGAATGACCATTTGCCGTTTGTAAAGGCTCCGACCATGTTTCCCCTACGGAGAGCAGAGTTGCCATCTCAAATTCACGAAATAGCGCTAGATTGTTACTAAAAACGCGCTAAAGAGCGCTAAATATTCTGAAAAAGGCACCAAGAAAAGCGCCAACTAATGTTTCTACACACGATACGTTGATTCTGACCTACACACATATTTCAAGTACACTTTTACACTCACCAGCTATGACTGTGGTACTTGGGTTACTGTAGATCTGCTAGATCCCACTCTATGATCTCTCCTTGATCTTCCTCGGTGAATGTCTCTGCTCCCTGGTCTGACTGAGATGATGTTGATGGTTGAGATGAGGTTTGATATGCTTCCACTGACCCAATTTTTCTCAAGACACCCTCAGTTTATAATCATGACAGGATTTGCCATGCCTTCTCAGTCCATACTTGATTGTCAAAACAGCGTTTAAGCTCTTGATGGCTAATCGGTTAAGCATATTCGACTTGACAATACCCATCTGACTAAAAACCCATTCCACATCTGCATTAGAATGGGGTAAACAGAGTATTGTTAAGGCCAAGTCAGACAGTTCTTTGAAAGGATTTTCTCCAGTCGCATCCCTATATGACGCTATTTCTGCCCACAGTCCAATAGTGTCAGATGTCTGTGTCCACTGGAGAGTATGAAGTTTTCTCCACTGGAAATCGATGCGCGTGAGTATTTCTGCATCATCAACAAACAGTTTTGCAAGGTCCAATATATCATTTTTCACTGGCTTTAGGCATTCACTCCCACTGAAGGATGACATTGACTGGAGTACTTTAAAGTTCTCAGGCAGGCGTTGACGAAGTTGTGTGACAAGCTCTATTACAAATTCTATGCATCTTCGTCGAATATCACTCGCGATCTCATCAGGAAACTTGCATTCAGACATGTTTTTTTTTCAAACTCATAGCCAAGATACGGCTTGGGATCCAAGTGTTCCTGAAGGGAATCACTTTCCTTTAACTTTTTACCTGGTATGACAATTTTAACACTAAGGGAGTCAATAAGATGCACTAGATCACTGAGCAACTTTGTTGGGTCTTGGACATCAGCTTCGAATTTCTTATTCACACTTTGAACTTCACTAAGAATTTGTTTCAAAAATATGAGAAACACATAATTTCTCATGTCACTAAACACTGAGAACAAAAGATCTGCAGTGTAGCATCGCTCATTTTTTCTTGCAAAGTCAAAATGGGTTTTGAGCTCAGTCCACTGCTGCACTATTCTTAGAATTGCGGATTCAATGGACATCCATCGGGTCTGGCTCATCTGTATTAGTTTCAAGGGAGGCTTTCCTTCGTTTATTAGTCCATACAGTTCAGTTCCTTGTATCTAGTTTGGGGCACTGCAGAATGTGAAAACCAGTTATTTGTGTCTCGGATCAAGAAATCCGAATGCCTAGGTAGACATTCGGTAGCAGCATGAGAAACAGCGAGCTGAAGTGAGTGACACACACATTTGACTAACATTAGATGAGGAATTTCAGATTTTAGCCTTGCATAAACTCCACTATTGACACCAATCATAACTGAAGCATTATCAGTGCCAAGGGCAGTAAGATTCTGCAACTCAAGTCCATTACGTTTCAAAGAATCCTTCAGTGCATGACAGATTGCATCAGCATTACATTCTCTCAACTCAACTAGGTCCAAGAATGTAACCACAACAAGTTTTTTTCCCTCCGAGTAATAACGAATAGCTATTCCTAGAAGCTTGGTTACAGATATGTCATTGCTCTCGTCTATCAGTAAACTAAATTTACTGTTTCCAATGTCATTTTTCAAATCACGTGCAAAATATGGAGCAAGTATATTACACACAACAGCACTACACTTTGATCTTTTCAGTTTTAGGTCTTTACATCCTTTACTGTCCGAGAAATGATATTTGCAGAGCGCACTTAAATGATCCACTACTCTCAAAAAGCAATGTTCAGCTATGAACACTTGGTTTCACAAACTGAAGTTTGGGTTGTCTTTGTGACGAAAATGGTTCCTCAGCCTTCTTGTGTTTCAATGTCTTTTTGTGCCTTTCTAAATCACTCAACTTTGCAGCTATCGTGCATTTGCAGTACTTGCAGAAACATTTCGTGTCGTCTCCGTCTACTTTTAATAGCCAGTCTTTAAACCTGGAGTCAGTTAGCCACTGAACTCGGAAGTGTTGTGAGTAGTTTTTAATTTTGCTACTCATGATGCAGGCAGTCAGAAATAATAGGCTAATCGAGGAAGACATAAGTGGCAACAACTTATCACACCGAGGTTTAACTCTCTACTGACCAGTCCACGACGAGGCAGGAACATATGTATGGGGAAGTGAGGGAACTCACTCGTCGTGGACACGTCCAACTTTGCTCCACAAGTACATGATGAGTCCACACAGTAAATAGTACAAACTGCGTGATTTATCACTTTGTAAAAAAAATTAAACTACTTTTTCTGATACCTTAAAGTGTTCCAGGAAAACTAAGTATTGTATATTTGAAATGTAGGTAAAATCGCTAAATCTGGAGGTAAATTGGGTAAAAACGCGCCAAATAGCGCCATGGCGCTATTTTCAAAATTATCGCGCTATCAATCATCAAAAAGCCCTAAATCTAGCGCGTTTCGCGCTAAAATGGCAACCCTGACGGAGAGCCAAGTACAAATGGCATATTTGTGGTGGTATCTGGCAATCCCCCGCGCATGTGCCGTAGGGAGCGGACAGCTCAGGACAAGGGGACAGATTATAACGCTAGATTATACACCGGCTCATTTGGCTCAGTTCAGTCAAGAGAGCCGACTCTTTCAGCTCTTTCAGCTCCCAAATGGCTCCTCATTTAGTACCACATTGGATATTATAAAATTTGCCCAAATTTAACAATACTGCACCTTATGTTAAAAAAAAAAAATGGATGCTGTGAATTCCACAAATATTTCTCTTTAAACATCTTGAAACATTCTCATTGCCAATAAGATTATGCATATTGAGCATTTACAGTTGGTAAAATTAAATTACCCTTACACATACAGCGTATTTCAACTCGAAGGCCACATGAAGGATTTTCCTCTTGTGATGCAAGAGAACTTAACCCCTACATGATGTTTTAGGCATCATTAGGGTCTTTCCTCGTAAGTGTACAGTGATGCATTAGGCGTCATAAAACCATAAAATATTCGCTAAAAAACAAAAACAAAAACAAAAATGGTCGATTTGCGTAATTTTTTGAGGCGTCACAGCTTGCCTGGCTCACGTCAAAAGTAATGAGTTGGCAATAGTGGGTCCCGACACCAGCGTCTGTGCATACAGATAGTTTAATACCATGGCTGCGTTTCAACAGCTGGAGTGCCACGGAATGTTCCGGCGCTATCAAGAGTGAAAGTGTGGGGGGTGAAAGGGGGGTTGTCGCGGCCTCCGTCGCAGTTGGAACTATTTGGTGAGGTGGGTCTCTCTGGCGACATCTGACAACTGTAAATGGTTTAGATCATAGCTGTGAAAAGGATAACAGAACTCTAGGGTGTTATTCTGTGTAATTTGGGGGAGTGAACGGATTTTGAGTACTAACATGTCATAAATGAAGAGATTTGTTAAATACTCTCTTCATTTCAATTCAGTAATAATTTTTCGCTTAATGAAAGTGAAATGCACACCGACAATTATGCCTACAAGCAAAAAAAAAAAAAAAGGGGAAGAAAATGCTCACCTTGCAGGTAACGGGGCCTTCCGGGCCACAACAGCTTACCCCACTCTCTCCCGTAAACCCCTCCTCCCTGCAGCCGGACCAGACCCAAGGTAGCAGGCCGGGTGCATTACCCTCCACCCAGGCCAGCCCTCATCAGACTTGGGTTGGGACTTGCACCTTAGCATTCCCACGCAACGGCACAGCAATTTCTGCCGGAATTGCTGGCGAGGAAGCGACCACCAGTTCTTTCTCAATCGCTAACCTCCTTCAGGAGCAGAAACACAGTCACGCCCGCTGGGTAGACCTGTGTGAGGGCATCCGCCGGATCCCTCCTGCTAGCCCTGGGATTCATAGCAGTGCTGTGGTAGCGCCCACCGGGCATACCACTGCGGTGTCACCCGCCGGGTACGCCATGGCTGTGCCATCCCCCCAGCAGGAGCAAGGTAGTGCCCGCCGGGCATGCCCCACCGAAAGCACCCGCAAGGTATCTCTCGCCTGCCACCCTCAGAGTAAGGGACGCCTGGACAACGCCTGCCGGGTTTGTCAGGCAGAGGGAACATCCATCGGAACTTTCCCTTCCTCCCCTCCGTCAGGGTGCCTTGGTAACGCCCACCAGGCTTGCCAGGCTTAAGGAGAGTCCTTGGGATCTCCTCCTCTCCCAGCATGGAGTTACGGCAGCGCCCGCCGGGCCCTCCAAGCTGAGGGCATGAGCTCCGGCTCCCCCTCCTCCACAAAGCCGGAACCTCCCAAAGGGGAGCGAGTCTGGCTTGGCCCGACCCTCCTGTGGCTGAGTGGGACACCTTTCTCTCTCCCCTACAGGTCTACCGTGTGACAGGCGAGACGCAAGGGTCCGGTCGGTCCAGCAGCCCCTCTCCCAACCGTCGGCGCTGACGGACTCTCTAGGGCACTCAGGCCGCAGGTGACTCGTGACGGCCTCTCCCTCCCGAGGCCGCAGCCCTCTGCCTGTGAAGGGCACCCCCTCCTCCTCAGGCTCACACGAGGTGCCTGATGTCCCCCGCACCCTGACCACAGTCCAGGCAGTACGCCGGGCCACCCGCCTCCTGGCCCTCTTCGGTCCTAGTCCCGAGGACCCCAGTACTTCGGAGGCTGCCTTCCGATGCGAGGCGACACCCCCACCTCCTGCCGGCCTCCCTCCTACCCTGAGCCAACATCTGAGCCTCCAGGGAGTGTGAGGACGCTCTCTCACACTCACTCTCCGGCAGTCACTCCCTGTCCTGTGTGGGACTCCTTGACTCCCCCCCCCCCAGTGCCCCCTGAATGTGCCCTCTTCCTCAATGAACAATCCCCTCCTCACTCTTTCCCAGTGCTCTCGCATCCTCCCTAGTGCCCTGGAGTTCCCCCCAGTGTCCTTGTGTGTAACCCAGTACGAGTGAACCCAACAGTGATATCCCCAGTGACTTTCCATTGACCCAAGAGCCTACCCCAAGTTCAGTGTATGCCCCAGTGATATGAGGGAGAAATCTCTGAAAGACAGGTGTGTGGCAAGAACTTATTGTGTAGCCCTAAGACAGACACGTAGTGTGCCACAGACTCATCATACCCAGTGTGCCACTCTGCTATTATATTTTGTAACTTAAGTTGTTGTGATTAAACTCTGCAAGTGCCACGTGTAGTATTCCATATTGTATTGTTTGTCTAAATCTGGTCAATATATGTGCTGTATTGGTTTGCCTGTGTTTTTGGCCTGTTCCTTTGGTAAATGTTCTAACCCGGTCAGGTAGTAAAGGACCCTAAAGCTTGTGCCTGTGACTGATGGTGCGAGGAGTCGTACCCTAAGACACAGTGGTAAACCTGAGGTTGAGCCTGTGTACTTACGGAGTAAGAGGTTGCGCCCTACAAACACAGCGCATAACAGAAAGTAAAGGCTATGCGGATCTAAAGAGTACATGTTCAGGGTTTGTTTTCAGTCATTCCCGCAAAAATCATACGTCCATGAAGTACCTCCTCACCTTCGCACAATCATCATATCTTCTAAAGTCATTTTGTTCTACTGCAGTCCGGCACTGCAAGGTCCATTTCGTCCTCAAAATCGTGGAAATTACAGGAGGAAGCAGCAGTGATGAAGGCAGGATTTGTAATGATTCTTCATTAGGGCTTGGTGGTTAAATATTTCTAAAGTATTTCGGCAGTATGCAATTACACTTATATTTTGCTGACAAATATTCATGTAACATTAATATTGTCGTCAATAATGCTTAAATATACATAATAAGTATTCTAAAAGAAGGATACCTAGATTAAATGTGAATTTGCGCTCAAGTATTTGGTGGTTTCACTGCTACCCCCATTAAGCCTGGACCGCTCTGGGGCGCTAAGGCCTGTTGAAATGTCAGTGGGGGAGTGAATGGTCCCACGTCCCGTTAAATCCACTCTATTACCCACGTCACGGCAGCACGACATATTTCACTATACTAATAGTGCTTACATAGAGTTTTTGGGCACTATTGTGATTAGATTTGGTGTTTGCAACAGGAAATTTAGGTGTTTGTGAAGCATTTGTGGCAGTTATCAGCCATTGGGGCAACAAAGATTTTGCTACTGTTTGTAACCCTGGCCCAAGAACTACACTGCCTCTACCCTGCATCAGATGTGAGTATTCACCTATAAAAAGAGTGTCAGTGAATCATGTGAATATAGTTTGCAATACCTAGTGTGCAAGGAATTAGTGAAACAGTGCAGTAGGTTAGAGGGAGACAGGAAACAGCTCTATAGTCACGAAATGGCGTGAGTACACCGTAGTTTTTTTTCCATCTTTCTCGAAAATTATGAGGCGCACGAGAAATCTGCATATATCATGAGAAAGCCCATAAGATTCTGCATAAGACGATATAATAAAAACATAACACTGCTGAGAAAAGTTTTTCGCTAGAGCTCCCCAAGTAAAAACTCTCTTCTCTGTCAGAAAAAGATTTTACTCTTCGCTTATTACTTGAAATCCATACCTCGTATCAAAATGCCATCTATCCCATTCGAAAGCTAATAAAATTCTTTTTCAAATGATAGTATAACTTGGGAAGTTCCTGAATGTTTATTCACACCACCCTAATGTATGTAGTTTTTTTTTTTTTTTTTTTGCTTATGTAGAACAAACATCGATGAATAGGAATATGTAGGTTTTGTCGCAAAATAAATATGTTTGAGTGGCGAAAATAAGCCAAGAATACAGTTTTTTGGAGAAGCGCGGCAGGTGGGCGGGGGGAGGGAAGAAAGGCGATGTGTTAAGGAACACGTAACTTATTGAAACTAACCGCGAACAAAAGGGTTAAAAATGTACATCTTCCTTTTGTAGTGTATGAAATACCCAACCCAAGGAGAGACCACAGGGAGGCACGCAATGAGGAAATACCCACCCCACGGAGAGACCATGGAGAGGTACACACAGAGCCCTGGCCAGACGGGCTTATGTCCCCCGCCATCATGAACCCCTCTTCCTCTCAACCGAC
Organism: Birgus latro; assembly: GCA_018397915.1. Lineage (NCBI taxonomy): Eukaryota > Metazoa > Arthropoda > Malacostraca > Decapoda > Coenobitidae > Birgus > Birgus latro. The sequence continues at coordinate 37,970 of JAGKTI010004554.1, forward strand.
CCCATGGGATATACACAGCCCTACTGCCCTACTCTCGGGTCAGTCCAGCGCTCACCAGGATCGGGGTGGGACCAGCTACCCAACAGTCCCAGGTAGAACCCAGGTGATGGCCCCTGTATGCGCCAGGGAGAGAGCAGCCACTGTATGTCTCTTACCTACTGATCCCCCTGCAGAACCCAGGTGACGGCCCCTGTACATCCTGGGGAGGGAACAGCCCCTGTACATCCCTCAGCTGCAGTCCCCACTGGGAGCAGGACCTCGGCGACAGCCCCTGTACACACCGAGGAGGGAACGGCCCCTGTACATCCCTCACCTATTGTCCCAGGCCAAGGCAGAACCACGGTGATGGCCCCTGTATGCACCGAGGAAGAATCTGTCACACCCACTGGCACAAGTAGAACCCAGGCGACGGCCCCTGTATGCACTGGGGATGGAACGGCCATGGCACGTCCCTCATCTGCAGCCTCCACTGGAAGCAGGACCTCAGTGACAGCCCCTGTACATACCGAGGAGGGAATGGCAACTGTACGTCCCACACCTGTTGTCCCAGGGTAAGTCCGAGCCACAGTGACAGCCACTGTACGCACCGGGGAACATGCTGTCATGCCCACTGGTACAAGCAGAACCCAGGCGATGGCCCCTGTATGCACCGGGGAGGGAATGACAACGGCAAGTCCCTCATCTGGGGCCTCTCTCTCTCTCCCCACAGAGCCAGAGAACCAGTGGAGGAGCAGCTAGAGAGGATTTGGAGCGGCCCCATCGTGAGCCTGGGGATCCACTCTCTTCAGGCAATGCCCCCACGTCACCCCTCACTGTCGGACTCTAGGAAGAGGAGACACCGCAGGCAGATTAGGTGTGCTAAGCCGACTCTGAACCTTCTTTACCCCTGCACAGTTGTTGACTCAATACACAGGTTTTATTCGCCCCTGTTTAGAGTGCAACTTTCATGTGTGGGGTGGCTTCCCACATACAGCTCTTCTCAGTAGGGTGGAGTCAAAGGCTTTTCGTCTCATTAACTCTCCTCCTCTTACTGGCTCCCTTCAACCTCTGTCTCTTCACTGCACTGTTGCATCTTTATCTCTTTTCTATCGCTACTTCAATGGCCACTGTTCCTCTGAACTATCTACTTGCATCCCTCCACCTCTACAACGGGCAGTTGGCACCCGTCTAGCAACAACTTCTCATCCCTTTTCTGTCCAACTCTCTAATGCAAGAGTTAACCGTTACTCCCAGTCCTTCATTAATGCAACTGGTCAACTCTGGAACTGTCTTCCTCTGTCTGTATTTCCTACTTCCTATGATCTCCAGTCTTTCAAATGCAGTGTGTCCAGGCATCTTGAAATGAACGGATCTTGAATTTGGCTCTCTTTTGTATTGTTTTTGTTTTTTTCTTGGAAGGAACAGTTTGTTGGCCCATGGCCTTTGGTTCCTTCTTCCTTGCATAAAAAAAAAAAGCCCCTGATGGCCTCACGATCCAGAAGCCACAGCCCCCAGCCACTCAGGGGCAGCCCCAGGACCCCAGGGCAAGGCCTCTCCAGCCCCACCGCAGAGCAGTCCTCCCCCAGGAGTAGGCACCGGGAAGCGTGCCTGCTCTCTCTGTTCGGCCCCAGTCCCGAGGGGCGGACCACTTCCCGAGATCCCACCAGGAAAGGGCCTCCCACTACACTGCCCAGCAGCCCACCTTCGATGACCCGGCCCCGGACAGTGGTCCCGTGCCTCCTGTGGGAGCACACGAATCACGGGCCCCCTCCCACACCCAAATGACGCCTGAAACTACCTAGCCACTAGCAGCCCAACCCAGTTCCCCCGTGTACCAGATAGTGTTTTGATCTGTACATTGTATTGTTATATGGCACTGTAACTCTTTGTGGCAATACACATGTAAGATTGGTCAGCCCAAGTTTTTATGCCCTGTTTCTCTAGCTGCATGCTCTAGACCCGGTCTTGAAGGGAACCCCAGACCCAGTGCTTGTGTATGGAGAACAAGGAGTTGGGCTCCAAACATGCAGCATAACAGTGTAAATAACAAATAAAACCTTCATTACCATATAAAATACCAAAAATAAATATTAGCTAAATCTGGCAACCAAAAGAGGAGTAACATACTTTGAAATGCAATAGAACATAATCTGCATATTCATGAAAAAAAACCTAGTTTGATTAAATGGAAATGGGACACACCTTGCCAAATAACAAATGGAAATAAATTATATGTGAAATACCCACCCCAATGAAAGACCATGGGAGGGGTGGCACAACACTCACCCCATGGAGGAGCCACAGACAGGGTGTCGAAACACCCACCCCAGGAGGAGACCATAGGGAGGCACATAGGGAGCACGGAGGCCCAGAATTAGACGGGCCTATGTCCCCCACTACCTTGCATCCCTCTTAATCTCAATGCAGCCAACCCAAGGAACGCAGCCCTGGCAGACTGCTCTCCAGCTAGGCCAGCACTCACCAGGATCGGGGTGGGGCTTGTAGAAATACAGTCCCGGGCAGCACCGCAACGATGGCCACCATATGCTCTTCAGCTGTTACCCTCTGCAGGACCGTGGTGACAGCCACCATCTGCACCGAAAAAGGGATGGCCATCGTATGCCCTTCACCTGCAACCACTCCTGGGAATGACACCGTGACGACAGCCACCATCTGCATCAGGGAGAGGACAGCCACTGTACACCTCTCAGCTGCTACCCCACAGAAGGGCAGAACCGTGGCAATGGCCACCGTCTGTGCCGGGGAAGGATTGGCCACTGTCTGTCCTTCGTCTGCCACCTCCACAGAGAGCAAGACTGCAGTGGCGGCCACCATAAGCCCTTCACCTGCTGTCCCAGGAGTTAGAGGAACCGCGGCAACAGCCGCCGTCTGCGCTGGGGAGAGAGCGGCCACTGTACATCCCTCATCCGCTATCCCCTGTGATACCCCTTAAGGAGGAACCCCCATGGGAAGCAGGACCGTGGTGACGGCCACTGTCCGTGCCGGGGAAGGGTCGGCTACTGTACGTCCTTCACCTGCTGTCCCATGGGCTAGTGGAACTGCAGCGACGGCCACTGTCCCTGCCAGGGAGGGATCAGCAACCGTACATCCCTCATCTGTTATCTCTGTGACTTCCCCTACGGAGGACATCCCTTGCTAGCCTCACCCCTCCAGGGACCAAGTGGGACACCCTTCTCTTTCTCTACACAGAGACAGTCCCCAGGTAGAGTTGCAGCTGGAGAAGTTCTGGTGAGGCCCCATAGTGAGTCTGGGGATCCGTGCCACACCCCAACGATGCCCCCTGCTGTTGGACTCGTGGAGGAAGGGACACCGCAGGCAGAACCTGACAGCAACTCAGCCCGAGAGAGACCGCAGCCCTCGGACATCCAAGAGCACCCCCCAGGACCCTGGGGCATGACCTCCCCAGCGCCATTGGCTGGTGATCCTCCACCAGGAGTGGGAACAGACAAGCTCACCTGCTCACTCTATTCAGCCCCAGTCCCGAGGGCCGAACTCCCATCCAAGGCCCCACTAGAGGAGGGCCTCTCTCCATGCCGCCCAGCTGCCCACTCTGGATAACCCAGCCCCTGGCAGTGGTCCCATGCCTCCTTCGAGAAGGCACACCTGACTAGACCCCTCCCACACCTGGTCAATGCTTGTGAGCAGCCCAAGTCTTCAGTAGCCTAAACCAGAGTCCTCCTGTCTTGACTGTGCCTGTATAGTGCACTGTGTGAATGTTGTATTAATACTGTTTGGTGTTGTGTTGAACTTAAGGGGACAATCCACTTATTTGGGTCAAAAATCTGATCATCTATAGATATCCCACTCTGTGTGTAGAAGCGACCCTAAAGTATCATAGAATATCAGCCGAGGCTAAATATCCCCATCCAACACCTCGAGGTTGGTGAAAATCGATCTCTTGCATGTTATCGCATACGCAAACTGGTGCCAGCGTGTCGTGGGTGGAGAGGATGATGCCTGTCATCATCTCTGTAATGAAAGAATTGTATAAAACTGTGTTTTTTCTTAGAATATATAACTAAAAGAGAAGTATGAAAGCACTCACTGGCACTTCACATGTTGGTGGAAGGGAGGACTGGCAAGGCACACATAGAATCCCTCAGTGCCTGTCAAGACTAGAGAGGGGAGGTACGCTGTGCACTCCTCATGGCATCTCTTTCTTATCCTCCATCCCAGGCACTTTATTTCTTGCATTCAAGATGCCCAGAAGAAAGACATGGACAAAGAAAAAAGTAGAGGTTCCAAAGGAGAGAGAATATTATGAACAATCTAAGCAAAAAGTGTGGCAACACCAGTCTCTGACTGCACCCATCTCTCCTGCACATCACCTACCTCACCACGACAGTCAACCTCACACTCTCCCTCATCACAACCTTCACCTTCACAGTCTATCTCACGGAGTACAACCCCACTACAACATTCAGCATCACAACCAAGCTTATCAAATCAGTCTACCTCCCTGTCTACCTCACCATCACCTTCACCTTCACAGTCTACCTCATGGTCTTCTACCTCAGAGGGAGGGAACTGTTCAAAAACACCTTTCAGCTTACTGAGAGAGACCAGAGGGAGTGTTTTATTGCAGATAAAACATCACAACAACGAGTGGGAGTGACGACCATCATAACACACCGCAACAGCGAGTGGGAATGGCAACCCATGATACCCTTTGTATATCTTACTGGTATCATTCTGAGCTCAATATTTCGTAAGACATATTGAATTTGGGGGATTTTACCAGTAAGAGGGGACCAGGTGCCCAAATTACAACCATCAGACTCAAAATAAAGCAAAAAACTCGCTTTTGTAACTTTGAATGCGTTTTTCTCAAAACATAACTTTTTAAACTTCGCCTACTCCTCCAAAACTATAGGGCCTATAATAATAATTTTGGTCTCATTGGGAAGGGCATGAAAAATATATTATTGTAATAGGTAATAATACTCCCAACTATTATAGTTTCAATGTTACGGACTTCTAAGTAAGAAAAAAAAACATTCAAAATGAGGTCGCACGGGTCAAGGATATATAGCGAGCTGTAACTTCAAAACCGAAGTTAGAGAAAATCTGACCTATTACAATAATCTACATTTCATGCCCTTTTAAACAAAACCTAAATGATTATCATAGATCCAATAGTTTTGGAGGAGTAGGGATTAAAAAATGGGTAAAAAATAAGTCATGATAATATAATTATTGCCTATAATTCTATTTCTAATTGACCAGTTACAAAAAACAAGCACTCAAAAGTCTTCATTTTACATCCTGTATCTTGTGTAAAAATTTGGTTAAGTTAGGTCTATCATCAAAGAAAAATCGTTATTAAGAGGTTAGTCCCCAGGTAATATACATGTAAGGTTGGTTGACCCGAGTTTTTATGCCCTGTTCCTCTAGTTGTATGCACTAGATCCAATCTAGGAAAGTACCCCCAAATCAGTCGCTCATGATCAAAAGACAAGGAATTGGACTTTGAACACGTAGCATAACACTGCTGGCCAGCGGTGGTTCTTGATCCGGTCAGCAGCAACAAGGAACATAAGGGAAAGTTTAGCGAAATGATGGCCAAACCACGTGTGCAGTTGCCAAAGTTCGACCCTGAACAATATATTAATACGTACCTATCCATTGTTAAGCCACTCCTAGACATAGAATTCGACAATGACAGGCAGAAGATAGCAGTTACCCTGCCTCACCTAGGCAAAGCAATGTCAAGTATTGCCCCCAAGATTGTCCTGGAGCTGACATGGGCGAATTTCACCCAAATCGTGACCCAGGCAGTCATGCCATCCTTGGGGAAAGTCATAGCTTTGTCACAGCTAGACACCTTCACCTACGACGGCAACCTGGATGACACTGAAATACATGAATTTGAGGTAAGGCTGCAGATGACACCGACACCGCTGCAGATGATGACAATAACCCCCAGCCCCCAAAGGACTACCAGGGGTTCACCACCTACACCGAGCTGCTTGGAGCAGGAACGGCTCACCTGTATCCCTCCCCGGTGCTCCTCTTGCTCCCAGCCGGCGTCATGACAAGGTAGCAGTCGACGGCGCCTAGTCTCCAGCTGAAATTCCACTCGCCTGGTAAGGGGTGGAGTTGTCTCGGCAACTCCACATAACGCCGCGGTATCGGCCATTGTCCGTACCGGGAAAAGGGCAGAACCGGCCACAGTCTGTTTGCCAGTTGCCATCCTAATGCAGGGCTGTGATACAGGCCATAAGTAGTATCGCTCGGGTGGGACAGGTAAGAAGCCGTACATTACCTGCAGCCAATCCCCCCAGAGTAGTGCCGCAGCACAAGCCACTAGTCGTGCTGGGTATGAGGCAGGATTGACCAACGTCCGTCCCTCTGCTACTTTCTCCCACAGCCCTACGGTGCTGGCCACTAGCCGTATCATCACTGCTGTCTCCTGTAGGACCGCGACGTTGGCCTCTAGCCACATCGGGCACGAGGCAGAGCAGGCCGTCGTCCGCTCCTCCCCTGCAGGAGACTCTCCCTCCCCTCACGGAGACAGGGTAGAGCGAGCTTTGACTCGCGTTTTCCCTGGGGTTCAGCGGGACAGAGGAACCACCGTGTCGGCCACTAGTTGCAAGGGGGAGGTAGAGCTGGCCACAGTCTGCTCCTCGCCCTCCGCTCCTAGGATAGCTCTTGACGGGGAAGCCCTTCATGGAGACAGGGTAGAGCGAGCCTCGACTCGCGTTTTCCCTGGGGCCCAACAGGACAGAGGAACCGCCATGCTGGCCACTAGTCGCACGGTGTAGGCAGAGTTGGCCACAGTCTGCTCCTCACCCTCTTCTCCTAGGATAGCTCCCAACGGGGAAGTCTTTTGCCTGGCCCACCCTATCTCCTGCGGCCAGGCGGGAAGTACTTCCTCCCCTGCAGGAGGCGAGACTGGGGTAGACCCTTTCCCGGAACCGTGGCAAGGCCCTACCCAAGGCCTTGGTTCTCTCCAAGCCCATCTACATGATCAGCAGCAGCAGCAGCTGGGCCAGAGTTCCTGTGGGCAGAGCAGTTGGCACCAGGTCCTGTCGGTGACTCCCCCAGCCCAAGGTTCCTGTGAAGTGGCCCTGATGGCGGCGCCGTCCTTTAGCAGTTGCTGCAGTCCAGCCACCCCAGGTTCCAGTACCATGGGTCCTCAGACACCCCAGGGCCCGCCCAGAACTCCAAGGCGTGACTTACCTGTCGTGGGGCCCCACCTGGCACTCCCTGGAGCTGGCGCCAGGCCCGCCTGTTGGCTCTCTTCGGCCCCAGCCCCTAGCCCCACATCTCTGTGTGGGGCTCCTTGAAGGACGAGCCTCTCCTCACCCTCCAGACGGAGGGACCAATACTCAGCCCACCAGTGAAAGAAAGAAGGAGGAGGCAGTGGCTCAATCAGTAGAGAGGTGGCCTGCCATCCTAATGGACCCAGGTTCAAATTCCACTGGGGCAGGAAACAGTTTAAGGATTTGAATTTCATTAAATCAGGCTTTACCCATCTGCCAGAAGACCCGTTGACATGTTGTAAAAATACCCCCGCTAATACCAATACACCAGTCCTGTATGAGACAGCCCTACCATGTATTCAATATGGACAGTGGGTGTTAGCGCCAAAGTGGTGACATGTAGAGGTGTATGGTATGTAGGAGGACTGCTGGGCCTTAATAGGAGGCTGAGAAGCCTATGCCCAGAGTCGGACAAAAAAAAAACAGTGTGCGCCTCTTTGACCAGTGAATACATTTGGCCGTACGTGTAATGTGAGTGATCTCTCTCTCAGTGTATTATCTCAGTGAAAGCGATCAGAAAACCCCAGTATATAAGATTGGACGAGCTGTCTAGTGATCTCGGTACAGGTGTATTACGAATGGAGCACAGTGCGCCCTAGTTGTGTTATGTCACTTTCCCTTCCCCAGTGAACTGACCCACATGGTGCTCAAAACGCAAAATCATTATTACAGTGATCGTCCCGCCCCTTGTCTGTCACTCCTCTCCCTCCCCAGTGTAAAGGCACATCAATCCTCAGTGAATCAACCGACATAGTATTCCTCTAGAAACTACACTAATAGAAGTGATCGTGCCGCCCCTTGGTTATATTACTCATCTCCACCCCCCAGGTATCTATTTACCTGCGAGTGTTTACCTGAGTATGGAAATACCTCAGTCCCCCCCCTCAGTGTGACAGTGTGGCGCGTCTTGGTTCGCGATAGACCGACACCCGTATCTGTTTATATCACGTACAATGTAGCATATCATTGCCGTCCAGTGCTATACGACTGGTAAATTGTACTAAGTGTATTTTCTGTGTCCGAGATACCAGTGTAACAGTTGTGCCATAATTACTGGGTTTATACTACCATACTTTCCATAAGCTGGTAGAGAGACAGATTGTGATTCAGCAAAACCTTGTGCTAACCCATCTCCTGCCAACCCGGAATCTCTTGTATTTAGTGTTGTCATATTTGTCTCTGGGAAGATATTTATAATACATATGTATAAAAGTGTACTGCCTTGGTTTTGTGCTCAGTCCTTTCCCTAGAAATGCTAACCCAGTCTTGAAAAAGACCCCGCTGTAAGTCTGCGTGTTTGAAGAGATGAGAAGACGACCCTCCGAAATGCGACAGGTAAACGTACCACCTCTCGCATATGCATTGAAGGAACGAGCAGTCGGCCCTCAAAGACGTAGCATAACAGACACACTCATCTAGGTCAGGCGGCTTGTCACCACCGCTTACCCGGAGATCGATGACACAGCCACTCGGGAACAACACATATTCAACACGCTGTTGAGAATCCTCCCCAGCGTCATCAGAAAACACTTCATGATATATGACCAAACGGGGGACCTCGACAAAAATATCCAGCTAGTCAGATGCCTCCTAGCCGCCTGCTCCACCCCGCAGCACATCGGCACTGTCAGTAAATTTCCCACCCAAAGGACGACACCACACCACAAACCATGGACGTCCCCAACCAACACAAGCCCTCCAGTGACACCCACCATACCCAGGGCACACCCTACCAAAAGACGCCCCACCCCCAAGGAAAATACCAATTTTATTTCCATCAACTCATGGGAATTCTCTGCCTGCAGCCACAGATGTCCTATCCACAACATCCACGAGCAGCTAAAGGGTGCCCAGCACAGGGCAACCACCCAAGGTTGCCGAAAAGCCTCCTCACTGGACAATGAGGGCACCAAGGATGACGCCTCATTTGCCAACTGCACCAACCCCGGGGAAGTGGAGCCTGAAGACGACGACGTCTCGCAGCAGCTGGATTTAGGACTGCCCCCGTACCACCCCACGGTGGCGGGGACCACCTCAAAAGAACACCGACACCCAGTCTACGACAAGATGAAAGTGAATGTGGTAAAAGCAAGACTACTGGTCGACACGAGAGCAACCAGGTCCTGCCTCTACAGCCATTTCTACTCCCACCACAAATGGACTTTTGGCCCGCTACTCCCCACCTCAGCTCACCTTGTAGATGCGGGGGATGGCCCCCTGCCAATTCGTAGGGAAACCTGGGCCTTGCATGCCGCTACCCACCAGCAAGCCTCCACCCAAAAATTATTCATAATTTTTTTATTCAACCTGCCGTGCCTATGATAGCTACTTGGGGCTGGACCTCCTGTAGAAATTGCACACCATTGACTATCACAAGAGACATTTCCATTTCCAGAAACCTCCAGACCCCCGTTCCAGCCACTCTGCACGTGCACACATTCACCCCCTCCCTCACCCTATCCCCCCCTGCCATGTCCTCCACACTGCCCCCTACCCCCCCACCCTCTCCGTCACTCCTCCACACCTCACCTTCCCCACAACCGTTGCCTCTTCCTTAACCATCCCTCTCAGGATGAGGCCTGGCTACACCTGAACAGGTCCACCGGAACTTCCATCCTCTTCTCCCCTAACCTACCACCTGGAACCCTTTCCTCCTGCGTACTGTCCCCCACCTTTCCTTCCCCCTCACCTCGGGGCAGTACATGTCGCAACATCTCCACCACCCCCTTACCCTCCCCAAAATATTAGTGGTGGGAGAAATGGAGGAAACCGAACATTGTGCATCTCCCTCCTCCCCTACCACCCTACCCCCCCAACCTGAACACCTCTCACCTCACCAAGCTGACAGCCTCTGATGCCTCCTCCTGGACTTCAAAGACCTTTTTGCATCAGGACCAGCAGACATCGGCCACACCACGTACCTGACACATGAAATCCACACTACAGGACCACCTATTCACCAACCATCTCGGTGCAAAAACCCCAACCAACGGGCTGAGGAAGACCAGCAGGTCCAGGAAATGGTTGATGCCAGTGTCATATCACCCACCACCAGCCCGTGGTCCTCTCCAGTCGTTCTGGTCAAAAAGAAAGACGTCACCATGCGCTTCTGTGTGGATTATAGACGACTGAATGACATGACCACCAAGGATGCCACCCCTCTACCCAGGATAGACGACTCCCTTGACTCCCTGTACGGAGCATCCTGGTTCTCCACCTTGGACCTGCAATAAGGATACTGGCAAGTCCCCATACACCCAGAAGACACGGGGGAAAACAGCCTTCTCAACCAGTAATGGGAAACACTATGAATTCAACGTCCTCCCATTCGGATTCTGCAATGCCTCCGCTACGTTTTCCCAACTAATGGAGTCAATCCTCAGCGGCCTCACCTGGGAAATCTGCCTGGCGTACCTGGACGACATAATCATTTTTAGCCAGACATGGGCTGACCATCTCCAGCGCCTCAAGAAAGTGTTCCTGCACATCTGCCAGGCAGGGCTCAAGCTCAGACCATCAAAGTGCATCCTTACCGAACGGTCCATCTCGTTCCTGGGGCACATCACCTCGAAGGAAGGCATAGCACCCGACCCTGACAAACTGCATGCTATCGCAGACCTCCCTCTACCACGAAATGTCCATGAAATACGCGCCTTCCTTGGACTCAAATCTTACTAACGGCGCTTCATAAAAGGGTTCGCCAACATTGCAAAGTCCCTTCATGACATGACTAAAAAGGGTAAGCCCTTCACCTGGAACAATGATCGGATCACAGCATTCTACACACTCAACACCAAACTCATCATCGCCCTGATCATTGCATTCCCCGACTACACCCTGCCCTTCCACCTATACACCGACATGTCTCTAGTGGTGATCGGCACTGTCCTCGCCCAGGTCCAGGAAGGGCAAGAGCACATCATCGCCTGTGCCAGCCGCACCCTCAACCAAGCTGAGAAGAACTAGCCACCATCAAACGAGAATGCCTAGACATCATATGGAAATTGGAGCACTTCCAAGCCTACCTGTCAGGCACACACGTCACCATTATAACTGACCACCAGTCACTCCAATGGTTACACCAGTCCAACACCCATAATGCCCAGCTGATCAGGTGGAGAGAAACTCTCAAGGAATTCGACTACGAGATCTCCTGTCGCCCTGGCAAATTACACACCAATGCCGATGCCTTGCCCCGACTACCAGTCAACTCCATCAACACTGAACCCAACCTCCTACACCAATGGCTCAACAAAGATTGCCACCATTTGATACCACCCCAGGTATTCTCTAAGCTCCACCAGCATGGCGATCATCTGTTCACCCAGTCCGGACACATAGTGCTCGACCTTGAAACTGCCCTCGACGCAATTACCCACCTGCACTCAAACAACGGCATTCATCTCAGCACCAAGAAACTTTTTCAAGTATTCAACGACACCTATTGGACGCCTGGCCCCTCCAACCTGGCCAAACAAGGTACCCAGGCCTACCAGACCTGTGCACTAGGCAAGGACATCACCCACACACCTGGCCCATTGGAAGGCATCACCACCCACACACCTGGCCCATTGGGGAGCATCACCGCCCACACACCAAGCCCATTGGGGAGCATCACCGCCCACACACCTGGCCCATTGGGGAGC
>JAGKTI010004555.1:0-31915 GCA_018397915.1 Birgus latro
GTTAAGACATAATAATGCCCTTCCTCTGATCTATTTAGTGGACCAATCAAATCCATGTGACACCTGACCCATGGGGCAGTGACATCAGGGAAACGGAGAAGCGGGCCTGGGGCGTCCCCCGAACGCTTCGAACGTATACACTGGGTACATCGTTTGCAAAATTCCACGACATCTCTCTCCACCTGAGGCAAGTATGCAAACCGTCTCGCGCGAGTTAAAGTAATCTTGGTTCCACCATGACCAGATAACGGTAAGCAATGAGCAAGTCTAAGTGCAGAATGAACGCTATCTTCTGGGACTACAATTTGGAATACTTCCCCTATGCCAAATGACCGACTCTCCTTCTTATAGAGCAAACCGTCTGGCAACAAATGAAAGCAGTCTAACTTGCTGGCAATTTTGGTACCTCCGTAGTCTCATTCCGCAAATAACTCTTTAATCTACCCCAAACTGGGTGTGCATCTTGCTGTCGCCTTATCTCAGTGACATCCCAATCTATTGTCTATTTCCACAGTGCCTGAACTCACAAGTAGTGCAACTTCATCTTCATCACTAGACTGAGTCGTTCTCAACCGGGATAGAGCATCCGCTACGACATTCTGTTGCCCTGGTAAATATTCAACCTTGATGTCATATTCGGCCACCTGGATTTGCCATCTTGCAATCCTCCCTGAGGCCGCATTTACATTAAAAAACCAAGTAAGAGGTCGATGATCGGTCTGAATCAATATCTCATAACCCAAGATAAGCGGTCTGTTCACCTTCAACCCATAAACAATGCTCAGCGCTTCCTGCTCTATCGTAGCATAGTTCAACTCTGCCTTGTTTAGAGCACGGCTGAAAAAAGTCAATGGCCGAAGGAACCCTTGATCATCTTTCTGTTGCAAAACTCCGCCAATCGCCGTACCGCTGGCGTCCGTAGTCAACACAAAAGGTCTATCAAAGCGAGGAAAAGCTAGCAATACATCTTCCGCTAACCTNTATTCGGCTACCTGGATTTGCCATCTTGCAATCCTCCCTGAGGCCGCATTTACATTAAACAACCAAGTAAGAGGTCGATGATCGGTCTGAATCAATATCTCATAACCCAAGATAAGCAGTCTGTTCACCTTCAACCCATAAACAATGATCAGTGCTTCCTGCTCTATCGTAGCATAGTTCAACTCTGTCTTGTTTAGAGCACGGCTGAAAAAAGTCAATGGCCGAAGGAACCCTTGATCATCTTTCTGTTGCAAAACTCCGCCAATCGCCGTACCGCTGGCGTCCGTAGTCAACACAAAAGGTCTATCAAAGCGAGGAAAAGCTAGCAATACATCTTCCGCTAACCTCCGTTTAAGCTCACAAAACGCACGGTGTGCCTCCACACTCCACTCCACGCGCTGTTGTGTGTTCTTCACATCTCTTTTCCCACGAGTAAGTTTCGTGAGTGGTGCCACTATCTGGGAGAAATTTTCCACAAACCGGCGATAATAATTCACTAACCCCAAGAAACTCTGGAGTTCTTTCAAAGTACTAGGAACCGCAAAATCTTGGATTGCACAGATTTTCTTTGGCTGAGGGCGTAATCCCTCAGTGGTGATGACATGACCTAAGAAGGATACCTCCTGTTTAAAGAAACTACACTTTGGCAATTTAATAGTTAACTTTGCCCCTTCAAGACGTCCCAAGACCTCATCTAGGTTATGTACATGAGCATCAAACGTCTTCCCATAAATGATAATGTCATCCAAAAAAGTATGGGTTATCTTTCCCGTGAGACCAATCATGACTTCATTAATTATACGCTGGAAAGAAGCCGGCGCATCTTTTAATCCAAACGGAAGGTTGCAATACTCCCAGTGCCCTTCAGGTGAGGAAAAAGCCGTAAGAGGCCTAGACTCCTCATCCAAAGATATCTGGTGGTAACCCTGCTTCAAGTCTAAATTACTGAAATATTTATTCTCACCTAACTGTGAAAGAATATGCTCAATATTGGGCAAAGGGTAAGGATCTGTAACTATCTGCTTATTTAAATGTCTAAAGTCTAAGCAGATCCGCAAACCACCATCCTTCTTAACTACTGGAACCAGTGGCGAAGAATAAGGTGAATGAGAAGGCCTGATAATCCCCTGTCTATGTAAATCCTCAAGTTGCTTACGTACTTGATCATGCCACTTTGTCGGTATACGGTATGGCCTATGGTTTACTACCGGTCCATCCGCACATATGTGATGATAGAAGTAGGGTAAGGTCGTAAGCGGGTCCTCGGGAAGTGCAAACACACTTGGGTGTTTCCTTATTAGCCTTTTTAATGCCTCATTTTCTCGGCTTGAAGGAATGGTTATCTGATCTACTTCCGTGTACAGTTTCTGGAGTCTATCCTCACTCATTACACTAGTGATCTGAGCTCCCTCTGGACTCACTTCCTCCTCTCCCCACCTGACTTTTTCATAAGGGGATACAGTACCTACCTTAAATTCTCCATCTATAAATATCCGGTCAGAGGTTAAATTCGCATACGCGACAGTAAAACATGTTCCTTCCCCTGTTGCCCCATTATCCACTGGACTTACAATGCCGGGCCACAACACTGCCGCAATCGAACAACCAGTGTTTGGCATAAACATTCCTACCTCCCACCCACTTAACGCTGTCTTTAACGTTACTGCTCCGTATGTGTAAGGTTCCAGAATGTCTGTCTCATTCGTGACACACTGACCTGTCACAAAATCCGCTTCCTCATTTTCCTCGGATGAAAGAACTGTCTCAGTTATCACAAAGGAAGGATTGAACTCTACACGAGAAACACTCCCTCCCTTGGTCACCAAATCAAGTTCCTCTTCCCCGACTTTTATACATAGCGGGTTGGTGGTGATACTTAGGCTATGTGCGAATATGAAATCAACTCCCAAAATTATGGAAACGGCTGAGGGTAAGTCCCTCACTACCACAAATTCCTGATCATATTTCCTATCACCTAATTCTACCTGGAAATTCACCAATCCCAATATGTCCATTGCATCACTGCTAGCGGACACCAACCCACCGCCTCGATAAGGTCGGAGATCAGTATCAGGCCCTGACGCAATTTCATAGGTCTGTTGGCTAATCAAAGATTTACAAGCTCCTGTATCCAGAAGTATCTCACAGTGTAAATTCCCACACATACCTCTAACCACCGCCAACTTTGCTACTCCATCACTCGTTGTGGCAATGACTAAGTTCCCCAACCCGATTCGTCCGGCTTTTTTTTTTTCTTCCTCGGGTGACTTAGTCCTTTTCCAATTACACTGATCTGTACTATGCATAGTACTCTGACATTTCCTGCATCTAGCTACTGACTGTCCAGGATTATCTACGCTGACCGCACAGTGCTCAGCACGATGTCCCGTCATGGAGCAACGAAAACATTTAATCCTTTTCCTCTGCTCCTGTGACAAATGATCGTATTTCCCCCGTTGGAGGGGCCTGTCCGCACGACACCGTTTGGCGAAGTGCCCTCGCTTCCCACACCTACGGCAATCATTATTGTCACGGGAACTGCCGCGTGAACTTTGA
The DNA here is from genome assembly GCA_018397915.1 of Birgus latro. Lineage (NCBI taxonomy): Eukaryota > Metazoa > Arthropoda > Malacostraca > Decapoda > Coenobitidae > Birgus > Birgus latro. Next base: position 3,538 of record JAGKTI010004555.1, read on the forward strand.
TGAGTGTCTGTGCCGCCACTCGCACTCGTACGATTTCTCGCCCCAGTGTTCGGCTGAACCTTTGGCCTAGGCGATGCACTAACACTGCCTGCACTCGGGTTCACACTAGCAATCGTTCCCTGTCTTCTTTCTTTCAATACATTTTCTTCTGACAGAGGCGAATTTGTCTTCTCTGCCCACTTGACTCCTTCCTTCGCTATCTCTACTGGGTTACAGTACCTGCTCTGTGGAATATGTGCAACGTACTGCTTAGGAAACATGTCCAGAAAATTATTAACAATGATGAGATCCACTGATTCCCGGAAAGTGTCACGTAATGTAACAATCCTATCCCCTAGGCTCTGTAACCTGTAGAAGTAGTGAAGTGGAATTTCCCCGGGGTTCCGCTTCACCGTAAGTAACTCCCGGTGTAACATTTCTAGACTTTCCTCAGTATAATATTGGTCCTTCACACGACCTTTGAAACTATCCCAGTCATCATTAGAGTCCCGGATTAAAACCTCCATAATCTCTTGTGCAGGACCGAGTGAAAATGTCCTAGCTACCTCCATTCTCCCCTTCGTAGTCCACTTCGAAGTATCATTGGTTCTCATCTCTATATCACTTAACCAGATCATAACATCTGGCTCCAATCGTTTTCCTGGATATTCCAGTGAGGAGCGAGATTTTGAACTACAAAAATATTTCATGGCCCCCAATTGTTGTATGGGATTCTTACTATTATCTGAGATGGCCTGAGATAATTGCTGAGATAATTGGGCAATATCTCCCCCAGTAGTGCTCGAAGGGTGAGGATTAACAGGTGTTGAAGTCATTTTGTCAGAGTCTTCTGTGTCAGGATCGTCAGAAATAAAGCCAAAACCAACAGAAACAGTCAGAATCGTCTGAATCAAGTAATTCCTCAACTGGGTTTAAATCGTCCTCTCAATCAAAATCACTCATTTACAGAACAAATTAAAAAAGAAAAATATTCACTATTCACTATTTCTTCCTTCCAGTTCCCTTAAGTTGTTTCCTTTAATTACTCAAGTTGGGAATAACAATTAAGATAAGTATATCCCCACCGCTGCTACCAGATGTCGCACCGCTGCCTAGGTGTCGATATGATATTTATCTCGGGAATATTATCCTCCCGTATTTAATACTGAGGTAGCGCGGAATCACCCCGACATCGGCAACGTGCGACTTGTGGCTTCACTACACGCCACTACACACATGTACTTAGAACTGGGAACTGGAAGAAGTGAAAGAATGATATGGCTTTTCTAGGCTTTAATTACAAAAAATTATTTATAAAATATTTACAGGTATAAAACCCTGAGGTATTTCCCAGAAACCGCACTCAATTCACTTTATTACTAACACTATATTAATAAATCAAAGCCCTTATAAAAGTTCTATGCTTAAAAGCATTTTATATATATAATCCCATAATAATTTCCAGTGCTGTTATAAATAAAGCACTCTCCTTATTCACTTATATATATAAAGTCACACTATTACATTAGTACAAGAAAAACACATTTAAATATGTAAAGTCTTCTCTCCTTCCGTTTCTAAGTAGGAGTCCTTTTTACCAGTCCCAGACGACAGACAAATATGATAGCACTGTTAGCCAGTTTGTACCCGCAATTACCACAAGCATGTACTTTTACTCACTACTAAAAGAAGCGCTCTCATGTCGTCTCTGGAACTCTCACTCTCGGCTACACAGCGACGTCTCTCCGCGCCAGGCTACATCAGGCTGCGTCCTCCCGCCACGATGTCACACACGGCTCTGCTCTACCCTCCAGTCTCAAATGAGGTCCGTACCCCTTTCTTGCCTCAAGGGTTGCCGATGTTCACTAGCAGGTCACATGGTTGCGAGGTGGGTGATGGCCTCACCCACTCATCCACCGCCCTCATCCACACGTCACCCGCATCATCCACCATAGAGGCCCTATCAGAATCGCCGCGTCAGCTCAGTTCCCACACCGCAAAGTCTCATAGTCAGCTCACGCTCTCACGGTCTGAACTGCCTAGCCAACACTTTTCAGTATAAACAACTAACCAACACCACCATTACTCCTCTCTCTATCTCTTCTCCTCTTTCCATTTACCCTTCCATTTATTTCTTCCTCTCAACCTCCCTTCCTTATTCCACCTCCCTATATTTACTGCCCACAGCTATACACAGAATCGACATCGAATTCTCTACTCTCTCTCTTCTGTCTGCGTTTCACTCTAAACTCACGTCCAGCAGGTGTATTTGCCTCCACACCTGCAACAGCTGCATGTCTGCTAACACCTGCCTGAGGGGATGCTTGTCGGCTTCCCGACACCTTCCTCAAGCTTATAGATTGATGCTCATTTTTCTACAGTTTTACAGTCTGAGGTCCAGTGGCCAGAGAGATTTAAGAGTCCTGCAGAAAGGTTGAAACCCTTTTGCCTTTTCCCTGTCTTCTTTACTTTTTTATATAACACTCAGATTTTGCGTGACCTGGAATTTCACGATAATAACATAGTGCATCCCTCGAGTTTGACATATGAGGTGATTTGGGATTTTTTGTTCTTTCTACTGGCCAATGCCTACTTGGACTACAGCCAGATATTTGTTCCAGCCTGCTGCCTAGTTTGCGGGAACGAACCCTTGAACTCATGTAACTATTTTTTTGTACTCAGGTCGAGACTGTTCTTGGTCCTTGCCTGGACATGATTTATTTATCTTTGCAACAATCACTGGTACTTTCATCCAACCCTTTTTGGCAGTTTACACAGAGCTGCTATATACACAGTGATGTGAACGAAGTGCATTGGTGACAAATTACCATGACCTGTGACCCAATTTGAGTTTTCTAGGCTAGCTAACATGTTTCTCTTAATAGTGGAAACATCTGTTATTTCCCCTAGATTTGAACTGGAGTGAGTTTGCCTTAGTTGGATCACAATTTTATGTATTTCTGGGGCTATATCACTATGAAAATTCCTGCCTTTAGAGAATTTCCTCAAATGTTGGAGCTCTCAGCAGCTTGCCTGACTTAAGCAAATTGCTAACTGGGCAACGTTCACGATTATTCTAACTGAAAAAAACAGGTATTTTCCCTTCTCATCTGTAGTGTAGTGGTACGCTGTTTTTTAGGGTAGCTCTACATTGACTGGTGAGCCAAATGATTTATTGTAAACATGGAAAACATTTGTAACACTGGGTGGTAACCTTATAACCAACCAACACGTGTTCCCTATGTGACAACAAATGGGTTGGCGGAGGCTTAGTGTCCCTCTCCGGAAAACATCTAACTAAAAATACTAACGAAAAGCCTCGGACTAGGACTGACTAACAGGTGACGACTATGGACCGCACAAAGGACGTGGTACGGAATGTGACATAGAATGTATGGGGTGCAAATGATGAGGTGAAAGAGATTGAGATTGTCCAGGTGCTTGAGGGTGCAAAAGTCGATTTATGTGGATTAACTAAATCTAAATGTGGAGGTGAGAGTGTGAGAGAATGGGAGTATGGATGGGGTATATGCACAGGAGTGGGTGAGAATGAGAGGGAAAAGGAAGGAGTGTGTATGGTTCTGAGTAAGAGATGGAAGGAGAATATATGAGAGTATGGATCAGTTGGCTCATGGATTGTGTGGGTAAGACTGAAAATTGGACTATAAATGTGTGCGATTATGCACGTGTTATGCGCCAACGCAAGATCTTGAGTGCAGAGGGAAAGAATAGTTCTGGACAGACGTGGAAATGTGCATGGAAAAATTTGGAAGGGATGAGAGAGTGTTTTTGAGTGGTGATGTGAATGGAAAAGTAGGGAATGTGAAGGTGGATGGAGTTGTTGGTAAGTGGGGTGTGCTTACAGAGATGGATGTAAATGGCAGTGCTTTAGTGGACATTTGTGCCCGGCAGGGGTTGGTGATAGTCAATACCCTCTTCAGACACAAAATGATCTCACGAGCCGCCATACTGGACAGACGTCCTGCTAGACTGCTCTGCGAATACCCACAGCTAAGTGCTTGTTTCAGTGTTTTGCGTGTGTGATTACGATAGTGTGATAGTCCTGAGTTTGGGTGAGTGATCTGGTTGACTGTCTGGTCGCTAAGTGTATTTTGTGAAGTGTAAATACGGACTGTTCAACGTCTGTGAGTGTTGTTTTGGATGTGTTTTTGATTGGCTTTGTTACTTCAGCCGTCTCCCGCCAGAGGGCCAGACGAGTTACCCTTGGAAACCCATAAGAATTTGCGCTTTGAATATTTATGTTTTGGTCTCAGAACCAATTTAGTGTTAATAAATTAAGATAGGACTCTATACTATACCAGTGATCCATTATTTTATCACAGTAAACGATAAATTAGCAAAAAAAAAAAGAAAAAAGAAAAAAAGACTACGTCAGCGTTTGTTTACATTTTCGAACCCGGCAAGTCTAGTTGTTATTCCCCAACAATTTCTTATTTCTTTTGTTTCCTTTTTACTTGCACTAATTTTTACAGTGAAATATCTCTCCCATTTCCATACAGGCAGGATATTATTGTATCTTCATATGTCGTGACTTTTCAGGAAATAATTAACTTGTTTGTGCATTGTATGACCGTGTTGTGACTTTATTGTTATATTGCAGATTGTAGTATAATTTTATTTCCCCATTCCAGGTAACGGATAACTTTCCTTTCATTGTAATAGATTGATGATAAATACTCTGTAGGTACATTGCCAACCAGTAAGGTAGTCATTCCTACATTATTATTATATTTCAGATTGTAGTATAAATTTATATCCCAATTCCAGGTAATGATTAACTTTCCTTTCATTGTAATAGATTGCTAATAAATACTCTGCAGGTACATTGCCAATCAGTAAGGTAGTCATTCCTACCTTATTGTTATATTTCAGATTGTATTATAATTTTATTTCCCTAATTCAGGTAACAATTAACTTTCCTTTCAGAATGCCGTGGAACATCATTTGAGTATCCTGCTCCGGTAGTTTTACTGGATCCTTTTATACGGACCGTTCCTATGTTTGCAGGATGTGCAAACTACGTCAGAGCCTTGAAGATAAGATGACCGAGGCTACAAATAAAATTAACAGCCTGACCCAGAAAGTTGATGTGCTGGAGGAGTTCATTGCGAATAATCTTGGTCATACTGTGGATGATAGCCCCACTCCTCGGCCAACTGCTGTCCAGGCTGACCATCCTCCTCCCACTGTAGTTACTTCTCCCCCCACTGTACAGAATGAGTTTCAGCCAGTCCGGAATGGTGCCAGGTTTGTGAGAAAAAGGAGCAACATTCCAGTAACCACATACAATAAATTTCAGATTCTGACAGAAGTAGAGGAAGAGCCCCACGAGGCACGGGTTGTGGGGGACTCCATCATCCGTGGTCAGTTGGTGGAATTTTGCGGCAGGGCACCCTCTAAACGAAAGCGTTTTTGTATTCCAGGTGCAGGAGTAGACGACGTAACGGAGGCTGTGGAAGACAATTTCGAGAACGCGGAAAATGACAGCCTTGTTATCATTCACACAGGTACAAATGATGTCATGCAAACCCGATCGGAGGAGCTGATGGAGAAGTACAGAAAGATGATCCGACGCTACAAGGAGAAAACTAATCATATTTTAATTTCAGGCATACTCCCAAGGATTAATGCAGGGAATGCCTTCTTCAGCAGAGCATTTAGCATAAATAACAGAGTCAAGACACTTTGCGTACAGGAAGGAGTTGAGTTCATCGACACATGGAACCACTACTACGAGCAGCGAACACCATTTGCGAATGATGGACTGCACTTGAATGCTATTGGTTCTGCCCGTCTCAGTCATTTGCTTAGTGATGCCGTAAGTTTTTTCTGGAGAAAAAACAGACATTACGGGAGGCAAACGTAGATGTCATACAGCCCGACAAATCAGTATGTAATGGAAGCTCCTCACATTGGAAAAGAAATCATATTAAAGCTATTCTTGTTAATGTGCGTAGTCTACATAATAAATTTTCTGATTTAGCGGCCCTTGTCTTTACCGACGATTATGATGTAATTGGTATAACAGAATCGTGGCTAGATACTAAACAGAGAGATTTTCTACCAGAATTTAATTTACCAGGCTATCACATTTTCAGTAGCAAAAGGAAGAATCGAACAGGGGACGGTGTGTTGTTATACATTAAATCAGGATTTCATTCAGTCAGAATTACCAAGCCGTGTATTGAAAACATTGACACTATTTACATTCAGCTAAGAAATGAATCTTGTCATAAAATCATCATTGGGGTAATTTATCGTCCACTCGGTCAGCCACTCAACATTGATAACAAAATCTACAACCGAATTGCCGAAATATCTTGTACGCAAAGCATGGTAATATTTGGTGATTTTAATTTACCAGTTCCAAAATGGGGAGAAGCCCTATCCTCACACACTGGGTTAGACCTGTATACAAACTTGCAGAAAAGTTCTTTAAATCAATTTGTAAATTCTCCGACACGTGGATGTAACATCCTAGATCTTGTCTTAGCCACATCAGAAAATGTAGTGAGTAACGTAATTGTAGGAGTAGAATTTAGTACAAGTGATCATCGCATAGTTACATTCAGCATTAAATTCAGTGAAGACAGTGTCAGGGCCAGTTGTGAGAAAGTGCCTGACTTTAAGAGAGCAAATTTTAAGAAATTAAAGGCAATTATAGGTGCAGACGACTGGCATCCCATTGTCCAAACTTTAGATATCAATGATGCATGGCAGTTTTTTATGGAAACTCTCAACAGTGCTGTCAGGCTATGCATTCCAATGCGCAACAGAAGGCCTGCTAAAAATTCTAAACCCAAATGGTGGAACTCCGACATTAAACATTGTCTGAAAGCTAAAAATCTTGCATATAAAAACTATAATACCACAAAGAGTCAAAGTTATAAAAATGATTACGATGCCCTTCGACGAAAAGCCAAAAAATTAATTAAATGCAGTAAGAAAAGCCTTGAGGCACATATTGCAAGTATCAGTAAATCAAATCCCAAAGAATTTTTTAGTTACATAAGAAGCAAAAAGGTAATAACTCCAACAATTGGTCCCTTGATCACAGATAACGGAGAGCACACTGATGATGAAACTATGATGACGAAAATTCTTAATACGTTCTTCGCGTCAGTATTTACAACAGAAATTATACATACGATTCCTATAGAAGAGGGCAACATAATTACTGACATCACAGTTAGCGATCGCGACGTACTGCTTGCTATAAACAAATTAAAAGAGAATAAAACTCCAGGACCAGACAAAATATCTCCACGTGTATTGAAGGAACTACAGAATGAAATATCAAAGCCTTTGTCTGAACTTTTCAACTTATCACTTAAGAGCAGTAAGGTGCCACATGAATGGACGCTTGCCAACGTAACCCCAATATTCAAAAAGGGCAACAGAGCCCAACCAGAAAACTACTGCTCAATTAGTTTAACATCGGTGGTTTGCAAATTGCTCGAAACTGTTATCAGAGACAAGTTTGTGAATCACTTAGAAACAAACAATCTCATCAAAGATTCGCGACATGGTTTTCGTCATAATCGCTCTTGCCTCACGAATCTGCTGGACTTTTTCAATGATATACTGAATATGTATGATGAGACTAAATCTGTTGATGTGGTCTACCTAGATTTTCAAAAGGCCTTTGACAAAGTTCCACACAAAAGACTCCTTCAGGAGCTAAAGGCACATGGTTTCAGCGGCAATGTTCCTGGATGGGTAGAAAATTGGCTCTATGGACGAAAGCAAAGAGTTGTAATTAATGGAAAAGAGACAGACTGGATAAACGTTACAAGTGGAATGCCACAGGGTTCTGTGTTAGGTCCTATTCTTTTCTTAATATATGTAAATGATATTGACGAAGGATTGTGTTGTAAGATTTCAAAATTTGCTGATGATACTAAAATAGGTAACAGAGCAGATACAGTACTGCAAAGGCAAGCAATTCTGAGAGATCTTGATCAGCTGTTTAACTGGGCCCAAGTTTGGCAAATGGATTTTAATATTAATAAATGCAAAGTACTAAACACTGGCAGTAAAAATGTAAGAGCTAGTTATAGCATAAATAATGTCCAACTTGATAGGGTAAACCTTGAAAAAGACTTAGGAGTTATAATAACAGACGATTTGAAACCAAGCAAACAATGTACAGAAGCAGTGAAAAAGGCCAACAAATTGACTGGATTCATAGGCAGAGCATTTGAATATAAATCCGATAATATCATCCTCACTTTGTATAATTCCTTAGTACGCCTGCACTTGGAGTACTGCGTTCAGTTTTGGTCACCATATTATAAAAAGGATATGGAAAAGCTTGAAAGAGTGCAGCGAAGGATGACAAAAATGATACCTAGATTGAGAAATAAACCGTACAAGGGTAGTTTAGAAGCCTTGAATCTCTTTGCCTTAACTAAACGGTGGATACGAGATTTAATTCAAGTATTCAAAATATTCAAAGGACAAGATAACATGGCTGTCAATAAATACTTCACAGTTGATCACTCGAATTATACTAGAGGCAATGGGCATAAAATAATTGGCAAACGATTCCAGTCACATGAAGCTAAGCATTTCTTCTTCAATAGAGTTGTAAATATATGGAATAAATTGCCCTCCAATTTAGTAAATTGTAATACAGTACTAACCTTTAAAGGTCGCCTGGATAAATATTTGTCGTCTAACCCCCAGCTTACTATGTTTACTCCAGAATAAAACACTTGTATAAATTTTTATTTTATTCTATTCTTTTAGAGCCTAAATCAGTTTACTAAATGCAAATATATGCACGGTGATAATGTTTTAAGGTTCTTCCCGCACTATATTTACGTGTATCTGTAACTTTTGAATTTCTGCAGAGTCCAACTGAGACCACGGGATTATTACCTATATTCACGTGTATTTGTTTCTTTTGAATTCCCGCAGATTCCAACTGAGACCACGGGATTACTGTATTAACGTTGTTATATCTACAGAGTCTCATCGTCCGCGGATGCCCCATTAACTCAGTGTACCCCATACATAGTATCATGCATTATTTATTTATTTCATTATTCATTGTACTTTACTACTTTCTCTTTCAGGTTATTCATACTAGTAGCTTATAGATAATGTATTATATATGTAGCTTTTCCTTATCAGCCTTTCCTATGAAATTTCCATGTCAGTTTTTCCATGCAGCATGATGGTCTTTCTCACTTTTTCTTGCCAGTTTTGACTGGAGGGTTTGGAGGTGGGGGGAGCCTTCTTGCTTTACTATCCTTATCCCTCAGCATGTAGAGTTAGATCTTGTAGTCATAGTCTACTCTGTAACAAACAGCCTCGAAAGGACCATAAGGTCTGTTGTTGTTTGCTTTCCTATGTACTCCTATGTATACGTGGCGAGTGATTAGAAGAGTGGGAGGTGAACTGAATGAACAGAAGGCGAAGATTGATTCTGTGTGTGTGGATGACAGGGTAAGAAGGTGTGTGTTTTTTTTAATGCAAAGAAGAAGGAACCAAAGGCCGTGCGGCCGCAAACTGTTCCTTCCAAGAATAAACAAAAACAATACAAAAAGAGAGGCAAATTCAAGATCCATTGTTCATTTCGAAATACCTGGACACACTGTCTTTGAAGGACTGAAGATCATAGGAAGTAGGAAATACAGACAGGGGAGACAGTTTGAGTTGACCAGTTGCATAAATGAAGGACTGGGAATAACGTTTAACTCTTGCATTAGAAAGTTGGACAAAAAAGTGATGAGAGGTTGTTGCTAGACGGGTGCTACGTGCCCATCGTAGAGGTGCAGGGATGCAAGCAGACAGTTCTGAGGAACAGCAGCCATTGAAGCAGTGACACAAAAGAGATAAAGATGCGACAGTGCGGCGAAGAGGCAGAGGTTGAAGAGAGCTAGTAAGAGGAGGAGAGTTAATGAGACGAAAAACCTTTGACTCCACCCTATTGAGAAGGGCTGCATGTGGGGAGCCTCCCCACACATGAGAGTTGTACTCTAAACAGGGGTGAACAAAACCAGTGTACAAAGTCAACAACTGTGCAGGGGTAACGAAGGTTCGGAGTCGGCTTAGCACACCTAATCTCTTGGAAGCAGATTTAACAAGAGATGTAATATGTTCCTTCCAAGATAAATCCCTAGTGAATGAAACCCTAAGCATGTCTAAGGATGATGCAGGACTGAGCTGGACATTATTAAACATCAGTGGATACTTCTGTGGAAGATTTTGGCGGGGTGATATGTGTAAGAACTGAGTCTTTGATGCATTAAAAACAACAAGATTATTTTTACCCCAGTCAAAGATACGAGCCAAGTCAGACATTAGGTGTGCCATAGCCTCAACCCTTGTTTGCTGAAGTAGCTGCTGAGACGGACGTTGCGGGGAACCGAAAGGAAAGGTGAAGGGTGGAGTCATCAGCGTACGAGTGGATAGGGTTAGAGGTACAGCTTAGAAAGTCATTGATGAATAAAAGGAAGAGAGTTGATGGTAGGACAGAACACTGAGGAACACCACTGTTAATAGATCTAGGAGAAGAGCGATGGCCGTCTACAACAGCAGCTATAGAACGACCAGAAAGGAAGCTAGAGATGAAGGCACAGATAGAAGGATAGAAACCGTAAGAGGGCAGTTTAGAAATTAAAGATTTAAGCCAGAATCGATCGAAAGCCTTTGAGATGTCAGGTGCAATGGCAAAGCTTTCGCAAAAGTCCCGAAAGAAGGATGACCAGGAGTCCGAAAGGTAAGTGAGAAAATCGCCAGTGGAGCGTCCCTGACGGAACCCATACTGATGATCAGAAAGAAGGTTGTGATAGGAGAGATGCTTTAAATTTTTCTGTTAAGAATTGACTCGAAAACTTTTGAGACACAGGATGTTAAAGCAATTGGACGATAGTTAGAGGGTTGGGAAGGGTCACCCTTCTTTGGGACTGGCTGAATGAGAGCAAACTTCCAGCAAGAAGGAAAGGTACAAGTTAATAAACAAAGGCGAACGAGTTTACCTAGGCGGGGTGTATGCACTGAAGCACAGTTCTTGAGGACAACAAGGGGGACTCCATCAGACCCATATGCCTTGTTAGTATTGAGACCAGTGATGGCTGTAAATACATCAGCTGAAGAAATTTTAATGTCAGTCATGAGGAAGTCAGAGGGGGGAAGTGATGGAGGAACAGCACCGGAATCGTCTAACGTGGAATTGGAGGAGAAAGTCTGAGCAAAGAGATCTGCTTTATCAGTAGGAGAAACAGCTACAGAGCCATCAAAGTAGAAAAGAGGAGGGAAGGATGATGAGGTAAATTTGTTAGAAAGATTTTTGGCAAGGTGCCAGAAGGAGCGTGAAGAATTTGAGTTGGAGAGTTGAGAACATTTAGTGCGGATGAAAGTATTTTTAGCAGAGCGAAGAACGGACTTAGCACGATTCCGGGCAGAAACATAGGAAAGATATGATTCAGGGGTGGGTTGGCTCCAGCACCTTTTGTAGGCCCTTTCCTTGTTTCGGACAACATTCGAACAAGCGAGATTAAACCAAGGCTTTCTTGCATTAGACAAAGGATATGAGAAAGGAAAGTATGCTTCTATGCCCGAGAGAATAACCTCTGTAATGCGCAAGGCACATGCAGATGGCTCCTGGCCATGGAAGCAGAAATCATTCCAAGGAAAATCAAAGATGTACTGCCTGAGGGCCTCCCAATCCGCAGCTCCAAAGTGCCACAGACGACGTTTCTTTGGAGGGTCCCCAGGCCGCACAGGAGCGATAAGACAGGTTAAGATAATAAGGTTATGATCGGAGGAGCCCAACGGAGAAAAAAGATTAACAGTATAAGCTGAAGGATTAGTTGTAAGGAAGACATCAAGTATGTTGGAACTCTCTCCAAGGCAGTCCGGGATACGGGTAGGGTGCTGTACAAGCTACTCTAGGTCATTAAGGATAGAAAAGGTGTAGGCTTGTTCACCAGGTGGATCAGTGAAAGGAGAGGAGAGCCAAAGGTGGTGGTGAACATTGAAGTCTCCAAGAATGGAGACTTCAGAGAAAGGAGAAATGGATAGAATGTGTTCCATCGTAGAAGTAAGATAGTCGAAGAATTTTTGATAGTCATTAGAATTAGGCGATAAGTAAACAGCACAGATATATTTAGTCAGAGAATGACAGGAAAGCCGAAGCCAGAGAGTAGAGAATTCAGAAGAATCAAGTTCAGGAACACGAGAGCAAGATAGATCGTTGCGTAAATATACACAACAGCCACCTTTGGCTGTGAAATGAGTATTGCGAAAGTAGGAGGATACAGAAAAGGGTTTGCTGTCGGTTGCCTCAGACAGCTGAGTCTCTGTTAAGAAAAGAAGGTGAGGTTTAGAGGAGGAGAGGTGGTGTTCCACAGAAAGAAAGTAAGAAGAAAGGCCGCGAATGTTGCAGAAATGAAGAAAAAGTGAGTCAGACAGTGATTCCAGGTGTGAGTCATCACCGGGAGAGGGGCGGATGGTGGGGGCATTTATGTGATGGATACAAGGGCATATAGAGGCTGGGGGAGTGGACTTTCTAACCACCATTTGGTGGTTGTGAGAATCTAAGTCCAAATGAAATCAAGAAATAGAAGAAGGGAAGGAAAGGAGGAAGTAGTTCATACAATGATGGTGGAAAGGTTACAAGAGGATGGAAAAATGGCGGAATATAAGAGAGAAATGGAGAAGCGATTGGGTAAATATGGATTGGACCAGATGGGGGATGTGGAAGGTGTGTGCAAGATATTCACAGAAGAAATCTGTGCAGCATGTGAGGTGGTGTTTGGGGTGAAGAGAAGACAGGAAGGGGTGTAGGGAACAGCATGGTGGAATGAAGAGATGAGACAGGCTGTGGCACAAAAGAAGAAAGCATATAGTAAGTGGATGAGAAACAGGGGCGTGGAAAATGTTGAGAAACGCAAGACATCGTTATATGGAGACAGGAAGAGAGAGGTGAAAAGATTAGTAAGAGAGAGTAAGAGGAGAGTGGATGGGGAATTTAGAAGGAATTGAAGTGTAAAGTGGATGGAATGTAAGAAATGTTCTGGAAAGAGGTAAAGAGAATTACACATGGTGTCAAAGAAGATAGCTGGGGAGTGAAAAGTAAAAATGGTAGATTACTAGTGGAGAAGGAGAAAAAGTGAGCAGATGGAAAGAACACTTTAACTCGCCCAGACAGACCACTTTTTTACCCAAACCACCCTCAGAACCCGAACAACTTGCATAGTCTTTTTTTTTTTTGCTCAAATATTCACTTTTGATGAGAAACATCGATAATTCAGTGAGAAAGCACTCACCTGAAGTGAAAAATATCCTGAACAGGTAAGGGATCAATCACATGAATACTGCTTTCTATGATGTCGCGCTCCATAAAAGACGCTCCCTATGTGAGGGAAACAACCAAAACCACACAGACTCGTAGATATCTATTTTTTTGGGTGCGAATTTATATATAGTACAAGAGTATATTGCTTTTCACACAATAATATAGGCGATATAAGAATTGTTCCATTACCAAAAACATCAATATATCGCACCTACATTGGCAATGTTACTTCCTCATTACTTCTGTTCATTACTAACTCTGGGGCCATGTAATCTTTGTCCTTCACATCAGGAATAACTTTCACTTTGAATTTCGTCATTGGAGGGACCTTGGTGCTACATGTCTATTGTGGTTAGGTCACTGCTAGCAGGAGTTGCGAGAAAATGGCGCACCTCCCGAGGGGGGGAGGGTTGAACAGGTTCAGGCAGTGTTGCGACCTGGCTGGGGGTAGAGGAAGGTCTCCCACATATGCCTACCAAAAATCACCCGTGAATCTTGAAAAATGTGCAAACGACGGGCCTTGCAATTGACTGACGTACGATTCATATTGGTGAGTCTCAGCATGGAAAAAAGTTGTGATGAGCAACGTACGTCGGGGGGACTGGGAGGGTTAACCCGCCCAGTCCCGACTGTTTTTTTTACCCAGCCTACCCCCAGATCCCGACCGATTTTCAACTTTTTTTTTTTTTTGCTCAAACCTCCACTCTTGGTGAGAAACATCGAAAATTCATAGAGAAATTTCCTTCCTGAGGTTAAAAAATTGATACAGGGATCATTTGGCCTTACGTTTTCCTTCTTTTTCAGGGTACCTGGCTAAAGAAAACGAACTATGGAAGGGTTAACTAATTCAAGCTACTTTAAATTACGAATTTATTTATTTATTTGGTAATAATTTATGTGTTACACAAGTCTATATTGGTTTTCACATAATAATATAGGCGATAAAAGCATTGTTCACCCACCCAAAACCCCTGTATATGGCACCTTCCTTTATGACATTACCACCTCATCACTTCTGTTTGTTTCTCCCTCTATCTTCTTTGTTTCTTTGTCCTCCACCCTAGAAATCACTTTCACCGTGAATTTCGTCACTGGAGAGACCGTGGGGCAACATACCTTTACTGACCAGGTTACTGCTAACAGGTGAATTGCCCAGAATTGGGGGGAGAGGGGGTGGTGGGGTTAGGTGGGACCAGTCAGTGTCCCCGCTTGACAGAAAGTAGAGGAAGGTCTCCCACATATGCCTACCAAAAATCACCTGCGAATGTTGAAAAAAGTGCACACAATGGGTCTTGCAATTGAGTGACATACGATACACATCGGTGGGTCTGTCCGGGGAAAAAAGTAGCGACGTGCATCGTACGTCGGTGGGACTCGGCGGGTTAAGGAATTGTGGAACATAGTGATTGAAAGTAATGTGAGTATAACTGGCTGGGGAATGGCGGTGAGACGAAGGGATGTGAGAAGAGAGGAAGAAATTAGTAGGATGGAAGTTGTGGAAGCAATGAAGAAAGTCAAAATGGGGAGAGCAACAGGAATTGACGGAGTGTGTAGCGAAATGCTGAAGCATGGGAGAGAGACAGTAATAGAATGGATGTGGAAGATGTGCAGATTGGCCTGGGAGGAAGGTAGAGTTCCATAGGATTATGAGTCAGTTATAATTATCCCACGGTACAAAGGAAATGGGGAAAAGAAGTGTGTGATAATTATAGGGGCATTTGTCTTCTTTGTGTAACAGGAAAAGTATATGGCAGGATACTTTTTGACAGAGGTAGGGAAATAACAGAGGAATTAATTGGAGAAAAACAATGACGTTTTAGGAAAGGAAGAGGTTGTGTAGATCAGATATTATATTCTTAGATCTGTAGTTGAAAAATTTCTAGAGAAGAGAAAGATGTTGTATGCGGCCTTCATGGATTTGGAGAAAGCATATGACAGGGTGGATAAGCAAGGATTGTGGAAAGTATTAAGTATGTATGAAGTAGATGGGAAGTTGTTGAATGCCGTGAAGAGTATGTATGAGGGTGCTAAGGCTGCAGTGCGTATGGATAATGAACTGAGTGAATCTTTCTATTTGAAGGTTGGATTGAAATAGGGATGTCATGTCTCTATGGTGTATATGGATAGGGTTATAAAAGAAATACAAGGCAAGGCAATGGATGTTGGAGTGGCCCTAATGAGAGAGGGCAGTGTTTGGAAACTCCCTGTACTGTTGTTTGCAGATGATACTGTGTTAGTAAGTGAAGACAAAGGGGGAGCTGCAAGGCTTGGTGGATGAGTTTCGGAGAGTGTGTAAGAAATGGAATCTAAAGGTGAGTGTAGGGATGAGTAAAATTATGGTCTTTGAGAGAAGCGAAGTCTGTCAATGTGAAGTGAGATTGGATGATGAGGAAATGGGTAATGTGAGTGCATTCAAGTACTTGGGTAGTGTGATGAGTAAGGATGGAAGTTTAGAGGGTGAAATGCTTGAGAGGGTATAACAAGGAAGAAATGTTGCTGGTTCATTGAAAGCAGTAATGAAAAAAAATGGAAGTGAGCATGGAAGTGAAAAACTTACTACATGGCAGTATTATGATACCAACTCTAATGTATAGAAGTGAAGCTTGGACCATGTTGGAGGGACAGAAGTCAAGTGTGAGAGCAGTGGAAATGAGTTGAGAGGGGCATGTGGAGTCACATGGAGAGACAGACTGACAAATGAGGAAGTGAAGGAGCGTTGTGGTGCGGATGTGGATGTTAAAGCAAGTGTCAGGAGAAACACATTGAGGTAGTTTAGCCATGTGGAGAGGATGGAGAGAGGGAGCCTTATGAGGGGGTGTATGTGAATGACGTGGACTGGGGGAGAGGGAGAGGGAGGCCAAGGATGAGATGGTGGAATGGAGGGGAGAGGTGTATGAGAGAGGGGTGTGTGAGGTGAGAGCAGGGCAGTGAAATGGCAGGGTACAGGACGACTTGGAGGCGATTTGTTTGTGGCCACCTCTTACGGGATTAAGGTATGCGGCAATAGATTGCTAGACAGATCTGTAGTGTTTATTCTAATGAAATGTTGCTGACATTCATCTTTCACTGTATGGATACTGATTCTGTCTTTATCTGTACCAGAAAATTTTGTGAGATTTTTATTCTCATGATGCACATACACTGGCACTGGGGTCAAGAAGGAATTTTGTGGAGAAGGTACTGTGCTGCTGGTTGCAATATCTGTGCTTGCCATCTTTACAGAGTTTTCCTCGCAATCGTAATTTTTTAGGAAATTTTATGTTTTCCTGACCCTAGTTCTCTATGATCTAGGTAATCAGTGTTTGGTAAATTTCTATAAATTTAACTCCTTTAATTTTAAAATACTGACCAGTTATCATCATTATTTACAACAGTGTAAATTTCATCTGCTTGCTGTTCTTTATCTTCTCTATCTAGCGTGTGTGTGTGTGTGTGTGTGTGTGTGTGTGTGTATGTGTGTGTGTGTTTTTTTTTGTTGAGTTTGGTTTTCTGCTTGTTCTTGTCTCTCACTGTGTTTGGTTGTTTGTGTTTTGGTAATCATTGCCTGGTACTTGTGCTGGGCAATTAGGCACTGCTAATACTGTTTCTTCTCTCAGTAAATTTGGTGACCTTGATAACATGATGTTTTATACTCATTAAATCGCATTACACATTTTTCTTGAAAAAAAAAGATAAAATACAGACATGTCAGCTTAGAGTGTGTAATTGTATTTCACCGTTAAGGTGGTAATATTTAAGTGATTGATGTATATATTTGTAGAAGTGCAATAACCTGATATTACTATCTCGACAGCGTTGTCGTATGTACTTGTAGGGAGGTTGGAAGTCGATTATTGATCATTAAGCACAGCCAGAATAAACTCATGAGACGTATTATCAACGAGGTGAGTTACAGCATTCTTGGGTTATGGAGTTTTATTGTAAAGTTTTATTGAATAGTGATTTACAACGTAACTTAGCGTGACGGCCAGTCTCCTAACGATCCTAGTGTCGGGTCTTCTTTCTCAAGCCCTTCTCTCCCCTTTTCTCCTTACTCTGCCCTAACTGTTCTCTCGGGCATTCTCTAACCCCTTCTAATCTGAAGGGCTTCTCTCCGACATCATATACAGGTGGGAGAGGAAGTTTGGTGAGGAAGTGATGTCTGGGAGGTATCCTGTTCACATGGAGTTCCATATGTTTGAATATGTCATGAAATTCTTGGTCTGTCTGGACTACGAGGATGTTAAGGATTCTTAATCGTCTAGGACAACCAGACTGTGTATAGACATTATGTGAATTGACATTCCTAGGGAGAAACTGTGTACGTCTCCCTCAGACACTACATCCTTTACATTGTGTTTATGAGACATATACTAATGCCTATATAATGCCTACATATCGCTCGGTCACGCCCCTTATACCAATGACAGCAATCAGTTAGAACATATTAATGGATACTATATACACCTTACAATCAATTTGTGAGTTAATTAAGTGAAATACATAATATTATAAAAGTTACATGATTGTATGAACATTGTATCATAACTGCAGTTACACTGTGTAATGCAGTTATAGTTACACTGTCCAACTGTTACATACAGTAATTGTGTTTGCCATAAATTGTAGTTACATCTTATTAATGCAACTCTTACATAATTGTGTTTGCCATAAAACTGCAGTTACATATTATCAGTGCAACTGTTACATAATTGTGTTGGCCACAAAATAAAAGTTACATCTTGTTAATGCAACTGTTACATAATTATGTTGGCCATAAAACTATAGTTACTTTTTATTAATGCAACTGTTACATAATTGTGTTGGCCATAAAATTTAAGTTACATAAAAAGCAATTGGAACATAACTGCAGTACTGCAAGAGTTTGTCGTTACATAATTGTAGGAACTGTAACATAATTGCAGGAATCACAAGTGTGGTCATTGTAGCTATATAACTGATACATATGTATATAATTTATACAATAATTGCAATACAGTCGTATCATGAATTAATCATATTTGATATACTTGTTTATCTGAGACACCATAGATATATTGGCTTGGTTATGTGAGAAAATATTTAAATGTTAGTACATTATTGATAGTTATATATGCATTGGCTAGGTATACAGTATGTGTAAGTGATGAAGTGTTGATAGATACAAGCTTGGACAGAATAAATATTCAACTCACTAAAAGAGTAGTGAAGTGCAGTATGTGTGAAGTGTTAAGATGTTGATGTTCAGGACTGTCAACTCAGCTCAAAACATCAGCATAGCTTGGTCATCACTGCCTTCCTTCATGGTGGTGAAGATTGTGGTGGTGGAGGAGAGTGGTGGTGGGGAAGAGTGGTGGTGGAGGAGAGTGGTGGTGGAGGAGAGTGGTGGTGGAGGAGAGTGGTGGTGCATGTGGTGGTGGGTGGTTGATTTACGTGTTATGCTGTTTTTATCAAATGATGACACTGCATTTATTTTTTGCTTGTTTTCCTCCTCACTTTATTCTTTCTCATTCGCTTAAGGTTAACTTGTCCGTTGTATAACTGTAGTTTCTTGTTTGCTCGTAGAGCTTAAGTTTTAGAGTTGCTCGTACTGTCTCGTAAATCGTGGTGCGGTTGGGGTGGTTAGGAGTGGCTGGGGGCGAAGGTCAGGTGCGTTGTTGCTTTGCCAGCCTTCACTCTCTACTTTGCTTGTTCACCTCACTTCCTCACTTTGTTGCTCTCCTTTCTCGGCCTGTAGTTTCATTTTCCCTGGCTCGTCACCAGTGTTAATTGTACCTGGCTGTTGATTATTAATTGTTGATTCCACCAATGTCGATTGTGCTGTCCTTGGAGCCGGAGGGTCGGCTGCTGCATATAATGTCGTAAGGCATAGATTGACTGTAGTCGGTTCATTTTTGCCGCTCACCATCAAACGTCGATAGACACAGCCGAGGGGTGTAATTAGATGGAGAGATAATGTGTGTATCGTAGATTAATGGCTACCACTCTATCACCAGTGGAGTGTAACGTCGGCAGCTGCCAGTAAAATGGTGAGGTGTCGAGGTAAGTTAATAGGTAGGTCTCTCTCTACCTCACTTTCCCTCTCTGAGTATTCTTTTATCGTAAGTGAGGTGAGTTATAATCACTTCTTGTGATATGGAGTTTTATTGAATACCCTTGGGGTAGGGGGGGGGTCAAGAATACTCCCCCAGTATCCCTGCTTGTCGTATGAGGCGATTAAAAGGGTTGGTGGTGGGTTAGTGCCCCACCCCGTAAAAAGAACTAACTAAACCAGTGAATAAAGCGCCTCGGACCAGGACGGACCATACGTTGACGACTAAAGAATGGACAAAGGACATTCTGAAGGTGGGTACGTGGAATGTGAGAGGAGTGAATGATGAAGTGAAAAAGAGAGAGATTGTTCAGGTGTTTGAGGATGCAATAGTGGATGTATGTGGATTGACTGAAACTTAATCGAAAGGTGAAAGGGTGAGAGAATGGGAACACGGTTTAGGAATATGTGCGGGAGTTAATGAGAATGAGAGGGCGAGAGAGGGAGTATGTGTGATGATAAGCAAGAAGTGGAAGGAGAATATAAGAGAGTATGGAACAGTGGGTGCAAGGACTGTATGGGTGAGGATGAATGTAGGTATACAAGCTTGGGCGATTGTATGTGTGTATGCGCCGACAGAGGACCGAGTGGCAAGGGCGAAAGATGGGTTTTGGGCAAGTGTAGAAGCATGTATGGACAAGTTTGAGAGGAGCGAGAGAGTGTTTTTGACTGGGGACATGAAAGGCAAAGTTGGGAATGTACGAGTGGATGGAGTGGTTGGTCAGTGGGGTGTGCCAGCCGAGGTGGATGGGAATGGTAGTGCTTTGGTGGACGTCTGTGCTGGTAAGGGGTTGGCAATAGCCAACACCAACTTTCGGCACAAGATGATCCACAGGTATACGTGGAGAGTCATGAGAAGGATGGATAGTGAACTTGTAGAACGAAAGGCAATGATAGATTACGTGTGTGTGGATGAGCGAATGAGAAGACAAGTGTTGGATACAAGAGTGTGGAGAGGGTGGGGGAATGGAATCTCTGACCATCACTTAGTGATGGCCAAGGTGAGGCTGCAAAGAATGTGGGTGAAGAGACCAAAGGGAAGACAGGAGGAAATAGCTCCTGTGAGAAGAGTGGAGAAGCTACAAGACAGTGAGAAAATGGCAGAGTATAAGAGCATAGTGGAAGAAAGATTGGGAAGGTATGAGCTAGAGCAGATGGAAGGGGTGGAAGATGTATGTAAGGTTTTCACGGAAGAGATAGGCTCAGCGTGTGAGGTGGTTTGTGGAGTGAGGAGGAGATGTAGGGGTGTGCGTGCAATGGACAGCATGGTGGAATGATGAGGTGAAACGAGCTGTGGAACAAAAGAAGAAGGCATATAGTGAATGGCTAGTGAGCAGAGGTAGGGGAGAAGATGATCGAGAGAAGAGAGAGGTATATGTGAGCTGGAGAAGAGAGGCGAAGAGATTGGTGAAGGAGAGTAAGAAGAAAGTGGATGAAGAGTTTGGCAGGAATCTGAGTGTAAAAGGGAGGGAGAGTAAGAAATTGTTTTGGAAGGAGGTAAAGAAAGTTAGACAGTGTGAAAGGGGAAATAGTAGGGGAGTGAAAGATGGGAATAATAGATTGCTGGTGGAGAAGAGAGAGAAATTGAGGAGATGGAAGGAGCACTTTGAGAATTTGTTGAATGTAGAGAGTGAGAGCAGAGCAAGTATAAGTGGTTGGGGAATGGCTGGGAGAAGAAGAGATGAGAGGAGGGAGGAAGAGATCAGTAGGGCGGAAGTAGTGGAAGCACTGAAGAAGATCAAGATCGGAAAGGCCCAAGGAATTGATGGAGTGTGTGGTGAAATGATGAAGAATGGGGGTGAGATTGCTGTGGAATGGATATGGAAGTTGTGTAGATTGGCTTGGGAAGAGGGAAGGGTTCCAGAGGACTGGAAATCAGGTATAATTGTTCCTTTATATAAAGGAAAAGGGGAGAGAGAAGTATGTGGTAACCATAGGGGTATTTGCCTTCTTAGTGTGACTGGAAAAATATATGGTAGAATACTTATTAATAGGGTTAGGCATATAACAGAGGAGTTAGTTGAAGAACAAAGGGGATTTAGGAAGGGGAAAAGGGTGTGTTGATCAGATATTTGTTCTAAGATGTTTAGTGGAGAAGTATCTAGAGAAGGGAAAGAAAGTGTATGCTGTCTTCATGGGCTTGGAGAAAGCTTATGACAGAATAGGCAGGCAAGGTATGTGGAAGGTATTAAGAATATGTGAAGTGGAAGGGAAATTGTTGAGTGCTGTGAAGAGTATGTACGAAGGAGCTAGGGCTGATGTGCAAGTGGATGGTGAGCTGAGTGAGTTCTTTGATCTGAATGTGGGACTGAAGCAGGGTTGTGTGATGTGTCCATGGCTGTTTAATATATTCATGGATGGGGTTGTAAAGGTGCAAGGTAGGGCAGTGGATTTGGGAGTGGCTCTAATGAATGAGGGTGAGATGTGGAAGATTCCGGTGTTGTTGTTCGCTGATGATACAGTATTGTTGAGTGAAGATGAATGGGAGGTGCAAGGTTTGGTGAATGAATTTGAGACAGTGTGTAAGAAGAGGAATCTGAAAGTCAATGTAAACAAGAGTAAAGTTATGGTGTTTGAGAGGAATGAAGTCACAGTTGGATGATGAGGATATGGAGAATGTGAGTGCAGTCAAGTACTTGGGTAGTGTGATGAGTAAGGATGGAAGTTTGGGGGATGAAATACTTGAAAGGGTACAGCAGGGAAGGAAGGTTGTTGGTTCATTGAAAGTGGTGATAAGAAATAGGGAGGTGAGTATGGAAGTCAAGAAGTCACTGCATGATAGTATCGTGATCCCTACCCTGACGTATGGAAGCGAGGCATGGACCTTGCTAAATGGTAACATGTCAAGATTGAGAGCAGTGGAAATGAGTTACTTGAGAGGAGCATGTGGAGTGACATGGAGGGACAGGTTGACGAATGAAGAAGTGAAGGAACGTTGTGGGGTGGATGTGGATGTGGTTGAGAAGATTAGGAGAAGTACGCTGAGGTGGTTTGGACATGAGGAGAGAATGGAGAATGAACGACTGACTAAGAGGGTGTATGCAGGTGGGGTGGAGGGAGGGAAAGGGAGGGGAAGACCGAGGATGAGGTGGAGGGATGGAGTTGAGAAGTATATGAGGGAGGGGGGAGTGACCTGAGGGGAGGGGAGGCAAATGGTGGGTGACAGAGCGACTTGGAGGCGATTTGTCTGCGGCCACCTTTTGCGGGATTAGGGCGTCGGGCTATAGATACTGTAGGTAGATAGACAGAGAGAAGTAACGTGACGGCAAACCTCCTAACTACCCAGTCCTTCTTCTGTCTCCTATCGTTCTTACGGGCTGTCTGCCCTAACAGCTGCTTTCCCTGGGATGATATACCGACCAGTGAATAGGTGTGTGTGTGTCCGGCCCCTTTCATTAGTTAGTTTTCCATTACGTCAGTTAACTGGTTCAAGTTGGTTATACTGCGTGTTCATGAAATATTGGTATCGTCTGGCTAACAGGGTTTTGTGATACATCAGGTGGTCCGACATTCCTGCCTCGAATTATGGCACAACTTTTCCTGAACTGAATATATGCACCTACATTACATATACCGACGCCTATAGCTATATAGCTGCATAGTTACATATAACATATTAATGCCTGCACATGTCATGTTTGGTTACTAACCTGCCTCTCTCAAGCTTCTGTGACTCACTCTCAGTCTCAACTGAATAAATTCAACTGACATTTCCTGGATTAGAATGCAAAAGGTGTCCCAGTGATAAAGTTAATCGTAGGACTATCAGCTGACCTGAAAGGAGTTCGGATTCTTGAACAGGTCAAAGAAAGGGAGGGAGAAAAAAATAAACTCTACATTGATGGTGTAGAGTCGCAGTTAGTAGATCCTCTGAATGATCGGTACCCATCCTGCGATAAGCAGTAAAAATCTGCCCCACTGGAATTTCACCCTTAAGCTCTGAACTCTATGGCTGATATTTGTAATAAAAACGATCATTTACCTATAAACTGTTATCCCCAGGAAGAATAAAGCTGTGGGATAAGTCTCCATACTCACTGCCTTATGCTTCAGACTCAAACATGCAAAGAAATTTACCATGATTGTACGCCCTGAAGGGACAAAGTTGCCAATATTTTACGTACCGATTGTCTTATAAGACCGTGTTATCGTCAGATCAGCTAGCTCTTTAGCATACCTTCTTACCAGATTATTTATGTTTATGGCGTGTTTATAATTATATGTACACGAGTTTTTTATTATATGACTCTTGATATGAAAATAACGTTAATAAGCTAAGAGAGATAAGTAATGTGTAGTATGGAAAATAAGTCACAATGGGACAAATTGTAAAACAGCCTCTCAAGCCGACGAGAATATGAACCTTACTGTTATTGACATGACGGTCGCGAAAGTTCGGCAATACCTCGCCAATATTGAAGTTGTTAGCTTCTTCATTTCCAGGATGTATCTTATAAATTACTATTTCGTTGCCACTATAAAAGGCTTATGGGGAGATGCTTGATTAATTAAGGCTTCTTCTAAGTCTTACAGTCTAAAAATCCTCTAAAGATAACAGGAATACTTGTAATTCCAAAAGACCATCTCTAATTGTTACTTGATTAAAGGAGAAAAATGGTCTAAGTTCCCAAAGAGTGAAGGTACACAAAAAACTATTATTGGAAGTCAGAAGTAACATTCAGAACAGGAACTTACTCTGATAATATGACGGCTATACACGATCAGTGTTTGCTGCGATACCCAGATCTGTCCTAGTGTCCTCACAGCACAGCACAGCACAGTGGCAACCAGTACTCGTATCAGCCTTCCTGTGCCCCATCCCCACCTACCCCTGACCAACACACACACACTTACCTCAAGGCCACAGTCAGCCTAATCAGAAAATTTTATAACCATATGTATGACAGTTATTATTATTCCACATCGGACAACAACACTCACGCTGACAGTTATTTATTGACAAGAAAGCGTAACTTTCTTCCCCAAATATTGTTTTTGTTTTACCAATTCCTCTACTAAATAAAGCAATATCATGATGTCTTATTAACTAGCGTCAACGAAGTTCTTTTAATAATCTGAAAATTTCTCGTTGCTGGGTGTTGGCTCACAACCTTAACTCCTTTACTCACAAGCAGTTTTGCTGCTAAAAGACGATGTTTTTCAGTCTAGCTTAGGAAAACACCCCAGTGGTTATGGGGTTAATGAAGCCTATATCAAACTCTTTAGTATGAGAAATCTCTAGTAAACAATAAAATCGCCTGGCGAATGCAAGCATAAAGTAAGAAATTCGTCACGGGATTCAAGGGGTCAAGGCATCGTGCAGATAGGCAAAGGAAAAGATTGACAAATTTCTATTTTAATTAGTCCTAAACTCAGAATTTTATTGGAAAGGAACACTGTTATTGTACTTTGATGACTTCATTCCAGTGACACATTCTTCGTCATTATTTTTATTCCGGTTACCTGCGCGACATTTTATTCACTTAGGGCAGGTTTTCCCATTTTTAAGTTTAATAGAATTCAGTATGTTGGCTAGAAATAGGTAAATATGTCACAGAAGTGAAGGGGTTTAGTATTTTTGTAAGTCTCAGTCCTTCTATATTATCTACGTTGAGTACAGTGGCCCTGAGCGCTCAAGCACTTCAGAGAAAGGCTATCAGCGATGTAATCTATGTTGTTATCAATATTGCTATGCCAGTCACTATGATGACAGAAGGTGAAACAAGTGAGTGAGTGATTGAGAGTGAATTAGAAGATGGAGATGGATCATGTCTGAGAATACCAGTGACTGAATGACTGAATGAATGATAGTGAAGGTGGAAAATGTGCGAGATTGAGTGAGTGATAGTACTGAAGTGAATGAGTGAGTGAGATCAATAATGAAGGTGAATGGGGGGGTGATTGTTTTGAAGTGGCGTCACTCGACTCAGATGCCCAGTCATCCTTTGTGGGTTGGGAGGTTCAGTCGTGAACACTGAAAATGGGGACAGGTAAATGTCAAAAGGCTGCCGTTAGAGGGAAAGATAATCGCACAAGCTCACCTCCCCACCTGACCTCCACCTGTCCCCTCCAGAGGATTGTCGGAGGATCAGAGGTTTGAAGCTTCGCTTACTTTATGCCTTGGCAAGTGTTCCATTTGTCCAGCTCTCATGTGTAGGAGCAAAGTTGAGCTGACAGTTCCTAACGAAATATTATTCATGATGCTGCAGCAGATCTCACACGATAAAAGTTGCTTTCAGTATTTGGTCTTTCAAAAAATTTCCTATTTCGCCGATCGCTTATACTTAAATTCAGATAACTTGCGAGTTACACACATCTATTTATATATTTATTAATTTTCTGTTACGAGAGTATTTCTTGTCACGAGGCGATTAACCAAGGCTGAATCTAAAAACTGAAACTGGAAAATCAATTCTAAGCTGAATATATTCTTTCAGAGCTGGCAAAATTGAAATATAAATTGTCGTCGGATTCCAGAATATAAAAGAAATGGTGATGTAGCATCCGAGAAAAGGCAAAGGTAGTACTGTGCAATACTGTAGTGTGCTCTGTAAATGTGTCACACAAATATTTACACACCACCCAGCCGTTTTAAACCGTGGTTACATCTGTTTGCTAAACGATCTAAACAAAATAAAATTTTCACGCGTCATGAGCTACGTGGTATATGAAAACGGTGCGTGCATCCATGGTAGTTGCTCTAGTTATTATTTATTTTCATATTGAATACATAACTGGAGTAGTGCTGTAGAAAAACCTATTTCTCATTGAATAATAATTTTTTACAACAACCCCTTCTGGCACCTTGCCAAAATCCTTTCTAACAACTTTACCTCTTCATCCTTCCTTCCTTCTTTTCTACTCTAATGGCTCTGTAGCTATTTTTTCTACTAATAAAGCAGATCTCTTTGCTCAGACTTTCTCCTCCAATTCCACCTTAGACGATTCCGGTGCTCTTCCTCCATCACTTCCCCCCTCTGACTTCCTCATGACTGACATTAAAATGTCTTCAGCTGATGTATTTTCTACCAACACTGGCCTCAATACTAACAAGGCATATGGGCCAGATGGAGTCCCTCCTGTTGTCCTCAAAAACTGTTCTGTGCTTACACCCTGCCTAGGTAAACTCTTTCGCTTTTGTCTGTCAACTTGTACCTTTCCTTCTTGCTGGAAGTTTGCTCTAATTCAGCCAGTCCCAAAGAAGGATGACCATTCCAAACCCTCTACCTATCGTCCAATTGCTTTAACATCCTGTGTCTCAAACGTTTTTGAGTCAATTCTTAACAGAATAATCTTAAAGCATCTTTCCTGTCACAACCTTCTTTCTGATCGTCAATATGGGTTCCGCCAGGGACGCTCCACTCGCGATCTTCTCACCTACCTTTTAGATTTCTGGTCATCCTCCTTTCGGTACTTTGGCGAAAGCTTTGCCATTGCACTTGACATCTCAAAGACTTTCGATCGAGTGTGTCATAAACCTTTAATTTCCGTACTGCCCTCCTATGGTTTCTATCCTTCTATCTGTGCCTTCATCTCTAGCTTCCTTTCTGGTCGTTCTATTGTCGCTGTTGCACGCGGTCATCGTTCTTCTCCTAGACCTATCAACAGTGGTGTTCCTCAGAGCTCTGTCCTACCACCAACTCTCTTTCTTTTATTCATCAATGGCCTTCTAAGCTGTACATCTAACACTATCCACTCATATGCTGATTCCTCAGGGCTCTGTCCTATCACCAATTCTCTTCCTTTTAATCATCAATGACCTTCTAAGCTGTACATCTAACCCTATCCACTCATATGCTGATGATTCCACCTTTCACCTTTCCATTCAGTTTCCGCAACGTCCATCTCAGCAGTTACTTCAACAAACAAGGGATGAAGGTATGGCACACCTAATGTCTGACTTGGCTCGTGTCTCTGATTGAGGTAAAATTAATCTTGTTGTTTTTAATGCATCAAAGACTCAGTTCTTTCACTTATCAACTCGACAAAATCTTCCTCAAGATTACCCACTAATGTTTAATAATGTCCAGCTCAGTCCTGCATCATCCTTGAACATGCTTGGGGTTTCATTCTCTCGGGATTTACCTTGGAATGAACATAATACATCTCTTGTGAAATCTGCTTCCAAAAGACTGGGTGTGCTAAGCCGACTCCGAACTTTATTTACTCCAGCATAGTTGTTGACCTTGTACACGGGTTTTATTCGCCCCTGTATGGAGTACAACTCTCATGTGTGGGGAGACTTCCCACATACAGCTCTTCTCAATAGGGTGGAGTCAAATGCTTTTCGTCTCGCTAACTCTCCTTCTCTTACTGATTCCCTTCAACCTCTGTCTCTTCACTGCACTGTTGCTTCTTTATCTCTCTTCTATCGCTACTTCAACGGTCACTGTTTCTCTGAACTGTCTGCTTGCATCCCTCCACCTCCACGATGGTACGTAGTACCCGTCTAGCAACAAACTCTTATCCCTTTTCTATCCAGCTCTCTAATGCAAGAGTTAACCGCTACTCCCAGTCTTTCATTTATGCAACTGGTCAGCTCTGGAACTGTCTTCCTCTGTCTGCATTCCCTACTTCCTATGATCTCCAGTCTCTCAGACGCAGTGTGTCCAGGCATCTCGAAATGAATGCATCTTGAATTTGGCTCTCTTTTGTATTGTTTTTCGTTTTTTCTTGGAAGGAACAGTATGCGGGTTCATGGCCTTTGGTTCCTTCTTCCTTGCATAAAAAAAAAACTAGTGTAGCAAAAAAATACAATATATAAATTGCATTTTTCTTGTTCGTATTCCTTATTCCACGAAATACTTGAAATGCTAACACTGAACTGCAGTTTTACTTTGTATGTGCGCATATCTATGTGTAGAGGTGTAAATGTATGTGTGCCTCTGCATGTGTGTGTGTGTGTGTGTGTGTGTGTGTGTGTGTTTTAACAAACAGCTAAGTATTTATCAGATTTTCACCAAGCCTGGTGGAGGTGTTGGGGGTTAACCAATAGGGAG
>JAGKTI010004555.1:36859-49857 GCA_018397915.1 Birgus latro
ACGGCTTGAGCTATCAACATGAAACTTTCAGGGTATCAAGATATGACTAAAATCTTGGCCGAGTTCGAAAATGAGCACTCGGGGTCAAAGTCAAGGTCACCATAATGGTTGCCAAAGGTCAACTAGTTTCAATTGCCAGACTTGAGCACCATTATATCTAATGAACGGCTTAACCTATCAACATGAAACCTTCAGGGTATCAAGATATGGCCAAAATATTCGACTCACCCAACATCATATTCTAGCAGGTGATTAGCATTCGGCTCCCTAATGCTTTTCTTTTGTTATCAATGTTTCTGGATGGTTCCAGAGTCATGTGGTATTTTATGTTTCTTTTGTTGCGTTTGACACCTTTTTGCATATATTATTATTATTTTTTTTTGGGGGGGGCATCAACATTTATCAATTACTGTCAAAATTTTTGACAGTGTGAAAATGATACGGTGATTATTAAATATGATTATTCAAAGTGTAATGCTAAATTGGGCAATTTCACACGATAATTCAAATATTCTTACAGTGTAACCACGATTTTACATAATCTTAGCATAAGTAAAGGCCACAACGGAACCCGGCTACCACACGAGGAGAATTTGGAGAAATTAATACAGTACCTACAATGACGCCAGATGAATTTTGCCTCAACTGAGCTAGTGGGAACACTACAGTATTAAATCGAATGCTTCTTTAATTAAACATGTTCTAACTTATTATAAACAAAAAATAACGAACAAATGAATGTAGCACTGTTGCAGAAAGGTCAAATACTGAAAACCAGTGACTTCACACGACAGAAAATTTTATTTATTTGAGTGCAGTTAAAAATAAATCATGCTGGTTAAGTGAAAGTCGTTTGGCGCTTGTGAATTTCTTCGACATTAATTTTAAATCAATGTAGCGAATTAATTTACTTTGGTACAAGTGACCACACAATTTTTACTCTTTTCATCATTCGTCTGTTTCAATCTCTTTGGATCTTTTTCTAATAGATTTGCGATGTCTGTCGCTGTTGTTAAGAAGTGGAACTACTATGATGAATACGTTAACTACGAATTTACATTAATCCTTGCTGAGGGCATCGAGAAAACTCGGAGAGTGCTGCGTTTCAAAGTGCTGGGGAACGATTCTATGTGGTCTATCAGGGAATGATTCTGTGTGGTCTCGTAAGCTACAGCATCTTCTGACGACAATCCACTCTCAGTATGTGATGAATTTTTTCAAGTGCCATGAAGAGAATTAGGGAAAACAAACCCTGTATGGGAAAGGGGTTTTCAGCAACAGTGTAGTAGAGGCATCATATAAGGTTTTCCTTGAAACAGCAAGGGAGAAAAAGGACCACCTGATTGGTAAAATTTTAACCTGCCCCGTCCCATCGATGTACGATGCATGTCGCACCCTAACCCGTCTCTCACTTCTGGCAACGTGCATCGTATGTTCTGCAGTTGCAAGGTCTGTCATTTCCACATTTTTTAAGTTTTTTGGGAGATTATTGGCGGGTATATGTGGGAGACAAGTGGCAACACTGCCTGACCTTGTGTAACACCTCCCCCTCGGGGGGTGAACCATTTTCTCACAACTCACCTGTTAGCAGTGACCTGGCCAGTAAAGACACGTAGCACAACAGTCTCTCCGACGAAATTCAAGGCGAAAGTGATTCCCAATGTGGAGGACAAAGATTACGTGGCACCAGAGGTAGTAATGAACAGACATAATGAAGAGGTAATGTTGCCAAGGTAGGTGCAGTATGTTGATGTGTTTGATGAGTGAACAACGCTTTTATCGCCTATATTATTGTGTAAAAACCAAAATATTCTTGTACTACATATAAATTCGTACCAAATAAATAAATAAATACCAAGTCTGAGTGGTTTTGGTTAGGTTTCCCTCGCATAGGGAGCGTCTTTTATGAAGCGCGGCATCACATCACAGAATGTGGTAGCCAGGTGAGGGGCCTCTCGCCTGTTTAGTGAATTTTTTACTTCAGGTGAGTGCTTTCTCGCTGAATTTTCGATGTTTCTCACCAAAAGCGGAGGTATGAGCCAAAGAAAGGCAAATTGAAAAATTGACGGGTTCTGGGGATGGGTTAGGTAAAAAGTTGCTGGGACGAGGCGCGTTAATTAAGCCATGTGCAGTAAAGATGGTCTAGCAGGTTGCTAGAGAGTCAAGTGCACATTAGATTCAGCAGATTTTCTTGTCAAACGACACAGTGAAACGAAGTAGTAGTGAAATGTCAGCTAATATCATGGAACAATTGATACAGGATTTTAAATTGTCTCCAGCTGCTATGTTTGTAATATAGTTAGATGAGTCAGTGGATGAGTTCTTGTGCACAGCTATTCGTGTTCGTTATCGTCTGCCTTTACCAAGGCAGAGTGATAATATTTTTGCCCCCGTGAGTGTGTGTGTGTGTGTGTGTGTGGTGTGTGTGTGTTTGTGTGTATGTGTGTGTGTGTGTGTGTGTGTGTGTGTGTGTGTGTGTGTGTGTTCCCATTATATCTCATGAATGGCTTGAGCTATCAACATAAAACCTTCAGTGCATCAAGATATGGCCAAACTCTTAAACGAGTTCGAAAATAGGTAGTTGGGATCAAGGTCAAGGTCACAAAAATGGCTGCCAAAAGTCAACTAGTTGTTATCGCCCGACTTTAGCACATAATTAAATTTCATGAACGGCCTGAGCTATCAACATGAAACCTTCAGGGTATCAAGATGTGGCCAAAATCTTGGACGATTTCAAAAATGGGTAGTCGGGGTAAAGGTCAAGGCCACAAAAATGGCTGCCAAAGGTCAACTAGTTTTTATCGCCCACCTTGGGCACCATTAACTCATGGATGGCTTGAGCTATCAACATGAAACCTTTAGGGTATCAAGATATGGCCAAATCTTCCTGCCTCCGCCAGGGGGGTCCACATCCCGGCTCCCCCATGGGGGGCACCGCCTCCAACTCCCTCAGGGGACTGGGCTCCTCCCCCTTGGAAGGCCAGGGGTCCCACCTCCCTGCCCCCTCCCTGGAAGAGCTCTCCCCATGCCCCCAGGGGGAGGTGATGCCCCTTATCCCCAGGGGATGGGGCACTGCCCCTTATCCCTCTAGGGAGGGAGCTGCCCCTTATCCCCTGGGTAGGACCCCATGCCTTACCCCCTGCAGGGCCTCGGGGGGGGGATCCAAACTTGTAACATGGCCAATTGCATATTCTGGCAGGCAGTTAGCAGTTGGCTCCTCAATGCTTTTCTCTCATTAGGTAGCTATTCATGCATGGCGTCTGTAATAGCTGTTCTATACACTGAGTGAAACTGCCACATAAGCTTTAACCCCTTAACTGCGGGTCGTCACTTTCGTGACGGTCGGGTGCAATGGATCATACTACGGGGCGTCACTTGAGTAACTGTGTTATTTTTAATTCCCCCGGGCTTTCAGGTGATGACTTGTATCATCTATCAGCACTGCCAATGTCCAACAATAATCAGAGCTGCTAATGTCATCAGTACTCCCATCCATTGTTGACAATTTAGCCATTTTCCCCCATTCTTGACTCCCCTCCCTTTCTCCCTTCCATTACGATCTCGTGTCGTCTGCTTAGCAGCTCTGCGCTAAGTAAATCTTCCCCGGATTTTTCCACTGTTTTCATCCATTGAAATGAGCCCTATGCCCTATTCTATACAAAATAATTTATATATATAAAAAATAAGGTAATTGATAGTGCCATACACCTGGAATTGGCTAATTATCACTTGGCAACATCCAACCTGCACTCGTTCGCTAATCTCCCCTGCTTTTTTTTTTCCGTAAAATATCCCGTATGAGCTACTCTCGTAATATAAAAGTATATAAGAAAGGAACGGAGAAGCCTGAGTGATATTTATATTCACCTGGAGCTACCTAATTTATATGTATTGTCTAGATTTCCTATGACTTATTTCTTAGCATATACATTAGCATCTGACATTTTCAACTCTTGGCTACCGAGATACAGCCAGTTCGCTCTCGTCCTTCACGGTGAAATGACGCCCGTCTATTTCTGCCGCTTTTGGGCCTATTATAAAAGGCCCTGTGACCTCTACCCCTACTAAACATCGTGTGGGAAGTGGTAAAGGACTGTAGATATATATAAGTGTAATAAAGTACTAGAAATAATAAAGTGTGAGTGTGTATATGAGTAAGAAATGACAGAACACCANGATTAGGGGATGTCGGGAAGTGTAAAGTGGAGACTTAGTTACCCAACTTCAGAAGTCTCCACAAGTCCTACGGTAGTAGACGATGCTAAAAAAACATCCTAGGAGAAAGCTGAAAGTATGTGCCATAAGCATATATAATTATAATATTCTAGGACTAATAACTGAATTTTGGCAAATATTTTAAAAACGTCAGTTGGAGTGCGAATATCCCCGCGGGAATGGCACGGCGCACCTCCGACAACCCCGCCGTGTAGGGGTTAAATGTGTTGGAAGAGTTTATTTATTTCTTCACCGCTAACGGAATAACCTGGGAAAAGTGTTGTGGAATGTGTACTGATGGGACTTTTTCGATGCTGGGATTTCAATCAGGGCTGCAGGAGCATGTCAAGGAAATAATTCTGCAAGCGTAAGTGGTTCACTTTACGATCCATCGCTTTGCACTGGCATTAAAAACACTCCCTGATGCCATTTGCAAGATCCTGAAGGCATTGGCAAAATGTGTCAACTTTGTGAAAAAAGATTTTAATTCTCACCTTTTCCAGAAACACTGTGAAGACATGGATTCAGAACATGAATCCCTTCTCTTTACTTTAAAGTTCGATGGCTTTCCAAGGGCAATGTTGTAAACAGAGCATTCGAGCCTGAGAGAGAACTTACACTTTTCCTGGAAATGAAAGGGAAGAATTATCTATTAATTCTCTTCAACAAGGCATTGTGGGTGTCATTTCTTGCATACCTGGCTGACATTTATGAGCAGTTAATAGACTGAATCTCAAGCTACAAGGCAAGGAAAGAAATGTATTTCATTTCATAGAAAGTATGCACAAATTTCTTGCTAACACCAGAACTGGCAAAGGAAAGTGAGTGCAGAAAACATTGCCATGGATGAGAATCTTTTAACTGTTCTTGGCGAGACTGAAGAGAATCGCCTACCTGACCCATCACTCAAGTGAAATAATTCAGTACTTGAAATCTTTGGAAAGTGTGCTGAAAAAAAAAAAAAACTTCCCAGAATTCAAGGAGGAAGAAGGGAAATTGGCGAGGAATCCCTTTTCTGACATTCTTGTTATTGTTGTCATTCCTGATGATGTTCAGGACGACTTCTTGACCTCAAGAACGATTCTACTGTCAAAGACCTGTAAGAAGAAAAATCTCTGTGTTCTGATGCTCCAAAAATTAGTGAAATAGCACTTAGAGTCCTCTTGCCATTGTCCAAAACATATTTATGCGAATCCGGTGTTTCCCCCCTTATACACATAAAATGTAAAAAAGCGAAACCGATTGGATGTGGACCCAGATATGAGATGTGAATTATCAGTGACTCAATCTCAAATCAGTCCACTGATTGAAAAAAAAAAAAAAAGTACCATCTATGCCGCAGATATGTAACAAAATATGCATTCTGACTGATACCTGAAAGGATTAAAGGAAATGAAGAGCATCCAAAAGTTTTTCTGCTCTTTATCATTATTTGCGAGGAGCTTGAAAGAAAACTGAAGGGGGGGCCATGAGGATGTTAACCCGTCGCGTGCCAGTGCCGTTTTAAAATGGTGTGATGAAAATCTGTAGTTAGTGCCAGTACCGTTTTAAAAAGGCCTAACATGAACAAATTCACTGTGACCGCAGTTTTCAAGATTCGGGGTAAAAACTGACAGGCATTTATAGTAACTGTTCCTCTACCATGGCGCATGTGGTCAAGGCCATACACCCACTCACTTCCCCCCTCACGCTCACTCTGCCTGTGTGCCTCACCCAGTGGTGTACATAGTGAAGGCATGTTGTAAATATTTTCACATAAGTGTGAGGACTATACATAGAGATATCAAGTTGTAAATATTTTCTTGTAAGTGTAAGGACTTTACTAAAGTCAGGTTGTACCTATCTTCAAGTAAGTGTAAGACAATGGATTCATAGTGAGAGACACACACAAACTGTGATAGTTGTTGAAGTAATAAGTAATCAGAAAAGTGTACTGAACATTGCTGTACCTTCCCAGCATAAATACCTGAGTCTACGTTACGTAGAAAACGGCTTCCTCTCACATACGTGGTGAGCATGAGAGAACAGGAATACCTGAATATGAGGATGCAGGACTCAATAAAGACCATTTCGGAGCTTCAATGAGTATTTTAACGGTGAAATTCGTTGTTTTCACATCAAAATCTATCATTTTAGCCAAAAAAAGGTCAAAAAAATAACTGGCACGGAGGCAACCCATAGGGCTAAATATAGATGGCACGAGTCGGGTTAACCCGCCGAGTCCCAACGACGTATGATGCACGTCGCTACTTTTTTCCGTGGACATACCCAGCGACATGCATCGTACGTCACGCAATTGCAAGGCCCGTTGTGTGCACATTTTTCAACATTCGTGGGTGAATTTTGGTAGGCATATGTGGGAGACCTTCCTCTACCTGCTGTCAAGCAGGGATACTGCCTGGCCCCACCTAACCCCCCCTTCCTCCCCCTCCCCTCACACTGTGCAATTCACCTGTTAGCAATAACCTAGCCAGTAAAGGTATGTTGCCCAACGGTCTCTCCAATGATGAAATTCACGGTGAAAGTGATTCCTGAGGTGGAGGACAAAGCAACAAAGAAACTGGAGGGTAGAAACAAACAGAAGTGATGAGGTGGTAATGTCGTAAAGGAAGGTGCCATATACTGGGGTTTTGGGTGAGTGAACAATGCTTGTAAACGCCTATATTAATGTGTGAAAACCAATATATACTTGTACTTCACATAAATTCGTACCAAATAAATGAAATAAATACGTAATTGAAAGTGGCTTGAATTAGTTAACCCTTCCATAGTTCGTTTTCTTTAGCCAGGTACCCTGAAAAAGAAGGAAAATGTAAGGTTGAGTGACACCTGTATCAACTTTTTTTTACCTCAGGATCGCAATTTCACTATGAATTTTCGATGTTTCTCACCAAAAGCGAAGGTTTCAGCCAAGAAACAAAAAGTCGAAAATCGGTCGGGATCTGGGGGTAGGCTGGGTAAAAAAACGGTCGGGACTGGACGGGTTAAGATCCCCATAAGTGTGGAACAAATGAAAAATTTTGAGAAACACTGCCTTAACTCTTCCTTTTGATCCACCAAGGCCCCTGGACCCTCCCAAGAAGCTGCAGCAGTGGCACTTTGCAGCTGCTGATAAGGAGCCCCATGTTAGTACATAATTTTCCCTGGAATGATTATTGCTTCCATGGCTGAGACTCCTTCTTGTGTGTATTGCACATTGTGGATGTTTTTCTCTCAGCCATGGAAGCATATATTCATTTCTCTTATCCTATGACTAATGAAAAAAAAAACAAGTTTAATCATGCTTTTTCTAATGCTGTTCACAACAAGGGGAGGGCTTACAAAAGGTACTGGAACCAACTCACATCTGAATTTCGTCTCTTTGATATCTCTCCTCAGAATCGTGCTAAGTCTGCTCATTGCCCTGCAAAACATAATTTCATTCATACTAAATGATTTGAACTCTCTGGATCAGATTCTGCCCACTCCTTCTAGTACTTGCCAAAAACCTTTCAAACAACTTTGCTTCATTATCCTTCTCTCCTCTCTTCCACTCTGATGACTCTGTAGCTGTTTATTTTGATGAAAAGCACAACTCTTTGCTCAGACTTTCTTCTCCAATTTCAGCTTAGGTGCTGTCCCTCCATTACTTCCCCCCTCAGACTTTCTCATGGCTGACAGTAAAATTTCTTCAACTGATATTGTTTTCTACCATTACTGGCCCCAATACTAACAAGACATATAGGCCTCATTGGATCCTTCCTGTTGTCCTCAAGAACTGTGCTTCTGTGCTTACACCCTGCCTAGGTAAACTCTTCAGCTTTTGTCTATCAACTTTTAAGTTTCCTCCTTGCTGGAAGAGTGTTGTCATTCAGCCTGTCCAAAACAAGAGTGATTATTCCCAGACCTGTAACTTTAGTTCATTTTAAAAGATCCTGTATTTCTAAAGTTTTGAATCTATTCTGTTAAGAAAGTAAAGCACATTTCCCATCACAATCATCTTTCTGATGGTCATTATAGTTTCCGCCAGGGGCTCTCCATTGGCAGTCTACTCACCTTTCTTTCAGACTCCTGGTCATTATCCTTTCAGGACTTTGGCGAAAGTTTTGACATTGCACCAGACATCTCAGAAGCTTTCTATCTAGTCTGGCATAAATATTTAATTTCCAAACTCCCCTCTTTCATTCTGCATCCTTCTAAATGTGTCTTCATCTCTAGCTTCCCTTCTGGTCGTTCTATAGCTGCTGCTGTAAACGGCCAGCATTTTTCTCCCAGAGCGATGAATAATGGTGATCCTCTGAGCTTTCCCCTGTTAGCAACTCCCTTCTTGCCATTTATCAGTGACTCTCTAAGCTCTACATCTAACGCTATCCACTCATACTTTGATGACCTCACCCTTCACCCTTCTATCTGCTTCTTGCAGCATCCATCTCAGCCAGTGGCGGCAAAAAAGGGGGACATGGGGGGCCAAATGCCCCCCCAGTCAGAATCTTTGTCCCCCCAGTTGCCCCCACAGTCAGATCCAGTACAACTGAAAAATAAATAAATAAGGAAAAAAAAGGCAATACAAGAAGGAAAATGACCAGGAAAGGCCACTAATATGATTTTTCCTACAATCACAAAATAAATAGATTTGGAAATGTTAACTGAGAGGCATTATGATAGAGAAGAGGTTATCCCTGTTTTACCCATTATGGTCAGCCACTCTTGGTGGTGGCATCATCAAGTTTCTTAGTCAGTGTATGGTCCTGGGCCGGTATGCATAAAACCTTCTAAAACCTCGTCCTAAAATAACTCCTAAATGCCCCAACCCCACTCTTTGCTGCGAGCTAGGCTTAAGACCTATATATAAAACTGAATAAAAGTCCTCCTAACTTAGAGTTTCGAGACTTAAGACCTCCTAGTCAAAAGCTGCTAAGAGGCTAAGGGTTTTAGAGGACTCTGTAGTTCTTTCGAAACTGGGAAACGGGACACCATGTCTGATGCAACTAGCATGAGGGTAACAATACTTATCCCCACGGTTGACGTATTTCTTGGGGAATTAAACAGACGCCTTTGTCAGGAAAATATGAAGATCTTTCGTTCACTGGCAGCCCTTGACCCAACTTCTAAGATCTTTTTAAACTTCGAAACAGTCAAGCCTCTAGCATCTCACTACAAACTCAATCTTAAAACATCAAGAGTGATGTGCAACTAGCGAAAAGAATGATCGAAAGATCAAACACTACATTAGAAACAATAACTGATGTCGCTGAACACCTCAAGCCACTTACTATGGCCTTTGAAGAAGTATTCAAACTAGTGAAAATTGCCGCAATCCTCCCTATCAGTACAGTGGCATGCGAACGCTCCTTCAGCAAACTGAAACTGATAAAGAATCATCTGAGGGCGAGCATGTCCGACCAAAGGCTGAAAAGCCTCACAGTCATCAGTTTCACAGAGACAGAGCACTCGCAATCGACTTAGAGGATGTCGTTCATAGGTTTATATTTAAATACCCCAACACAAGAATTACACTTAAGTAGAACTTAAAACTGGAATCACAACAATCATGAAATGACAATGATTTGACATGGTGAAAGGAAGAGTTGTTTCCTGTATATGGTATTTTAAGTGTTACATGAGTGAAGACATTGTTATTCTAACATTCATAATCTATTTGCATTATATTTTCAATGAGATTATTTTCATCACTCTGCTGAGGAAAAATAAACACTTATAGCATGATACTTTTATCATTTTGCATGTATTTTCTCTCAGCAACACTCAGTTAAATGTAAAATGAACTTAACATGGATAATGTTACATAAGTTATGATGTTACATTCTAACATCCATTTGAATTACGATAAATATGATATCGGTGGCTTAGTCCGGGTTGGCGAGAGCGCAACCTCTCTCAGCCGAGTAATTACCAGGCTGGGCGCAAACTCGCAACATCATGGTCTTGAGCTATGCACGCTACCGATGAATCACCCAGCTCCCTTATCACTATCACTATGCTGAGGAAAAGTGAACACATAGCACGATACTTTAATATGCTGCATGTATTTCTTTTCAAAATTAAGTCACTCTATTAATATAAATTGGACTGAATTGAGAGCTCCTCCAAATTTCAGGGAAAAAATATTCATAAAAATTGACTGTTAAACATTTCTAGGAATCTTTGAATCAGTAATTGAATGATTCATTAAAAAAAACTATCCTGAAACTTGATTTTTTTAATAATTCAAAATGCTAAATGCTCAGAGCTTCTGGGGGCTTCGCCCCCTGGGCCCCCACCGGGGTTTTGCCCCTGGATCCCACCCACTTTAGCTTGTGCTTAGCACTCCGTGCGAATACATATTTGCCCTCCAAACATTTTCCCTTGCCCTCCATTTGCCCCCCTACTTTGAAAATCCTGGTGCCACCACTGATCTCAGCAGATACTTTATTAGACAAGGGATGAGGAATTTTGTTGAGCAGGCTACAATTTCATTTATATTGGTGTATGATCCACTTGCTGGCTTGGATGACGAAGAAAAAGATAGACTCTAGAGTGATTTAATACATGTGGTAAGTGGCATGAGGGATGATGAGATTGTAATTTTGGTAGGGGACTTAAATGGTCATGTAGGTGAAGCAGCTCGAGGATAGGAAGGTGTACATGGGGGTTTGCACATACGGTACAAGGAATGTGGAAGGGGAAAGGATATTCGAGTTTGTGGAGGCAATGAACATGATTTTGTGCAACACACATATTAGGAAAGGAGAGAATAGGTTGATTACATACGAGTCTGGGAGAAATAATACCTAAACAGACTATTTACTGATCAGGAGGATTGATATGAGGTTGATGAGGGATGTCAAAGTTATAGGGAGCAAAGAGTGTGTGCAGTAACAGAATTACTGATGTGACATGATGCCTAAAGAGTGGGTGGTTATGAAGAGGATTTATGCACCTAGGAGAAAAAAAAAATTGGAAGTTGAAAAACCAAGCCGTATGGGATGCCTTTTACAGCAAGGTGAATAGAGTGGTGGCTGAACGGGGAACTGTTGAGAGGAGTGTTAATAACCAATACAGAGCTCTCAACAACGATTTCGTGAGAGTTACTGATTTAGTGTGTGGATGAACAAGGGGTACCCCAAGATATAAAGCAACTTGGTGGTGGGATAAGGTGTAGAAGCTAAGGTTAAGGAAAGAAGAAGGGATTTACGAACATGGGAAAGGGGTGGTAACAAAGAGGAATACTTGCCTGCTAAGTGTAAAGCTAGAAAAGTGGTATAAAAGGCAAAATCTGAGTCTCAGGGACTTTTACTGGATAACCTAAGTAGTGGGGAAAGAAAGAATATGATATATGATGAGGGAAAACATGGATATCATAGGTGAGCAGTGTACGATGAATGATGTTGGAAAAGTAGTAGGGAACAGTGAAGATATTAAAGACTCCTGGAGAGAGCATTCTACATCCATTCCTTATTCAGTTGCTGAATGAGGAACTTCAACAGGGAAGGTTTGGAGTCAAGGGATCAAGTGTTTTGCCTATCGCCTTTGACTGATGCTGGTACTATAAGCAAGGCAATAGGCATGATACAGGCTGGGAAGGCAGAAGGTCTGTATGGCTTGCCTGCTGAAATGATGAATGCCTAAGGAGATAATTAGAGGAGTGAGGTTAGTTATTGACTGGATAAATATGATCATACATGAGTGTGTCCTCCCAGATGATTGGCTGAAGAGTATGATTGTAAATGTGTACAAGGGAAAGGGTGGTGCCATGGACAAAGGAAATTATAGAGGCATGAAACGTTTGTACCAGATAATGAAGGTAATGGAGAGATTCTAGAAAGTATAATTAAAGAGTGAATATTGATGATGCAGTTTGGGTTAATGCTATGCAGAAAGGCAATTGATACCATATTCATTGTTCGACAGGTTCAGGGAAATATAATGTGAGAAAAGGGATCTATAGTTTTTATATATTGTTCTAGCTCGCTTCGCTCGCTCGAACACCAAATTTAGTCACAGTTTGGACCCTCGACATATGTACCCGAGCGAAAGGTTTATCGTATCATTAAGAAATGGGTTCAGGGGTCAGGAGGAAAACTCTGTAGTACAGTAGCGAACTTATTTGGACATCTCATCCAATTTTGAAGTTACAAGGAAGATAGGCACCAATATTGAAATTACATAAAAATCCTCAATTATTTTCATTTCATAGACAGCCAGTAATTCCCAATAAATTTTCCGAATTGAGGAAACGATTTTTTATAAGGCAGATTAGCGTAACAGCCGGCTGTGCAAGAAGTAACCGTCTAGGGTTGCATGAGTAGCACCGCAGTATTTTCCGACGATTGCTGAGAGCAACCAGGTTTTGCCTTTTCAAAACAAATAATACCTTCTTTCTTTTATTTGTTGTTGAAATTTTTGACTGAATCTGAGTCAGCCCAATACAATGCCCTATTCGACGAAAGAAACTCTGAATTTCTGATTTCTGATTCGAATCAGAGCGCACCAAGAAATTTGTTCAAAGTAATTATTGTGAGTGAGCAAAAAGAAAATTCAGCATTTGAATACATTTACTACAGTGTACAGTTTAGCAAGTTGCTGTCTTTCTGAAGGCAACTGCGGTAAAATGTCAGGTAATCAAATTAAGCATTTCTTACATTTCGTCAAGTACTGAAATCAAACATAAATTGCTCACTCCAACACGCTCGATCGATGGAACACGTTTGCTCGCTCGAACGTGTTCCTCTCTTTCAGTGTGGACGCCTATTACGTGTTTTATTTATTTATTTATTTATTTTTTATTTGGAGAAGGCTTTTGA
>JAGKTI010004556.1:3223-33446 GCA_018397915.1 Birgus latro
TACACCTCGATTCCTCTCCTCCCTACTTTCCCTCCACAAAAAGCCGGCAAGAATTCCTTTACTCCTCTTTCCTCCATCCCTCCACTTCCACGGGGTTCTTGGGCATTCTACAACGTACCCCTTACTTCTTGCACTTATTTCAATTAAACTTTAACCTCCTCCCTACCATTACGGATGATTTTGGTTTATTCTTAGATTTTAAAACGATCACTGTAACTCAGGAAGGATTTATTAGGTGATTTATTAAGGCTATATCCTCACATGTTCGGAAATTCAGTAACTGAATAAAATCATATGGAGTCTGCTAGGGAACGAAATTATGTAATAGTCATGCTACTGCTGCTACTACTACTTACTGCTGCTGCTTCTGCTACTACTACTTCTGTTGTTTGTTTTTAGTACTACTGCTGCTGCTGCTGCTCCTCCTCCTGCTTCTACTACTTCTGCTGCTGCTGATGATGCTACCACCACCACCACCACCACTATTACTAATGACAACAATACTAATGCTACTACTACTACTACTATACTTCTGCTACGCTGCTGCTGCTACTACTACTACTGTTACTGCTGTTGAAACTGCTGCTGCTGCTGCTGCTACTACTATTACTCTACTATAATAATAATAATAATAATAATAGTACCGGCACTAACGAATTAAGTTTTGTAAGGGCCTTTGGACGCTGGACAGTGCAAATGTTTCACTATATGAGGATGATGTGACAGTACGAGTGATGTACAAAGATTTGACTGGGATATAGCTTAGAGATATGGAGCGACAACTGGATTCAACTATCTTCACTCCCACTTACAATAATAAAGGGCGATGGAGCCCAGCAGTGGAATTTTTATAAAATGAAAATCTGATTATTTTGTAACGAGGACTATCAGTCCTGGTAACAGACCGTGCACTGCCTGATTTTCATCGTACTATATATTATTTTCCCCGCTGAAACCACTCTTTTAAACCACATTTTACATTCATTATAAAAACAGTCAACCAGCATCACGTTTACAA
The DNA here is from genome assembly GCA_018397915.1 of Birgus latro. NCBI lineage: Eukaryota > Metazoa > Arthropoda > Malacostraca > Decapoda > Coenobitidae > Birgus > Birgus latro. Next base: position 4,242 of record JAGKTI010004556.1, read on the forward strand.
CTCATAACTCAAGAGCCATGCATTTGTTAAATAAACCGGTACCGGTGCGTAAATATGACGGGGAATAGTCCCGAAGGGGAATTGTCTTGTGACAACACATGAGAGGCAGATCTGTATTCTGTATTCGTATTCGTTTTTGAAGGCTCCAACATGCTTGCATGTGTCGGCCTTGGTCACCTAATGGCGGCTCTCCACGCTCCTCGATCTCTGGCAGCCTCCCTATTCAGTCCCTTAACCCTTAAGTCACATTTAATGACCTCGTCCCATGTCTTTCTCGGTCTACCGCTCCCAACCCCTCTCCCAATATTAACACTTCTCACCCTCTGCACCCAATTATCATCCCCCATCCTCTCCACATGTCCAAACCACCTCAGCCTACCTCTCCTCATCACAACACCAATACACTCCAGTCCCATCCTACCTCTCAACTCTTCTATCGTAAACCCAGCCCCCCCAGGCCTCGCACGCAGGGACGCACTGCACATCCACCTAATCATTGCCATTTCTGTACGTTTAAACCTGCGAATATCCTCTTCCTTTACTGCTCAGGTCTCACTACCATACAGCATCACACTCCTAACACATGCTGCATACAAAGACCCCTTAGCACGTAAGGAGAGTCCTCTCAATGTCAGGAGAGGCAACAGCTCCCTGAACTTCTTCCAACCACTTCTCACTCTAGCAACCGAGCTAACTCCAGCCCCACCTCCGGCACATAACATGTCTCCCATATAACAAAACTCCTCCACACACTCAAGAGACACACCTGCAAATTCAACCCTCTCACGCCTAACAATCTCCACCTGCTCTCCCAGACACGCCGCACACATGAAATCAGCATTATCTCGCAGTCTACCTCTAATACCACTAGATCTCTTGTGCACCCATCTATCACAAACACTGCACAAGATGGAATTACTTCCCACACCCATGTGGCAAACTGCACATGGCCACTCTCCCTCTCCTCTGATTGTACTGCCACCAGCCCTAGATATCATCACTTTTGTTTTATCTGCATTTACCCTTAAGCCCTTGTACCCCATACCATCTCTCCACTTCTTAAATCTTTCCTCAGCCTCCCCTTCATTCTCAGCAATCAACACCAAATCATCAGCATACAACATCTCCCATGGGAGTCCATCTCTGAAGTCACGTGAGAGGGCTTCGAGCACCATGATAAACAACAAGGGACTCAAAACTGACCCCTGATGCACACCAACATTCATGGGAAACTCATCACTCAAAACTCCATTCACTCTTACCTGAGTGTGAGCACCCACGTACATGGCCATAACCACCCTAACCAGCCACTCTTCCAACCCCAGCTTTCTCATTGCCCACTTCACCACCTCTCTAGGGACTCTGTCAAAGGCCTTTTCCAAATCAACAAAAACAAAATACAATTCCCTTTTCTTTCCAATATATTTTTCCTGAAGCTGTCGAACAATGAATATGGCATCAGTGGTCCCCCTGCCTGGCATAAACCCAAACTGCATCTCATTGATATTCACTCTTTCTCTAATCATACCTTCTAGAACTCTCTCCATTACTTTCATTATCTGATCTAAGAGCTTTATACCTCTGTAATTTCCCCTTTCCAGGGCATCACCCTTCCCTTTGTACACATTTACATTTACACTCTTCAGCCAATCATCTGGGACCACACACTCATATATAATCATCCAATAACAGAATATTGTATTGCGTTAACTTCAGAGTTTTGACAGCTGTTGGTCTATGTTTTTTTTTTTCCTTGTAGCTACATCGCGACCGAAAAGGAAACAACTTCTCACTAACGTCATTAACATTATCCCGCGAAATTTAATCACTACTTGTGTAAACCCTAACAAATAATCTTATTCCAAAATAAATTGGTAGGATCAAGAAACAACAAAAACACAAAGATGCAACTACAAAATATACAATGCATTCAAGATAATCTGCCCCGGTTTACATACGTCTATCAACAAAATTTATATGCTCTCCAATTACACAGTTCTTGCAACACTCTCAAAACAAGTGTGCAACCTCTGTCTTGTACATATGCATCTATGAACTTATCCCCTTCACTACGACGTTTTTCCCACTGTTATCACATTATCACCGGACTATAAATCATCAATTTCATTCTACTCTAGTGCTTAAGGAACTGAACCACAGAAGCTCTAGAAATTTCCCCTGAAGGAAATCATCTGGTAGCGGTAACAATAAACCTAAAAAAGGAAAAAATAATTCAAAAGGTTAATTCTGTACAAGGATTTTCACATTCACTTACCTTATCAATATGCTTTTTGGAATTCCATGGCATTTTGTACTTTAAACCTCCCTCAAACATCACATCCCTTGTCAAACTCAGTATCTACAAGTCAATCAATATACCACTTAAGTACACTCCTCAACCATTTAATGATAGTGAATGAGCGTGTGGCTTAAAGCTCTGGGAATTCTAATTCCACCTCAAAGACATACATATCCACACCTAGCCATTTTGTACAGTACCCCTTATCAGATAAAGTCAACAGGTTGCTATTGTTCTATACATTTAAGGGTAGATGACTCACTCCTCTTGCTGACATATATCAGCTTCTCAGGATCAAGTCTATGCGAGGGTGACAAGTGGGAATCAAGTGCTAAAAGTTCTGAAACCTGACTGGATAAATTGGAATGCAAGTGTAGTCAATGATTACAAAGCACCAATATGCAACCTGAGTAACTTACAAAGTGATACTCTATTGGAAAGAGATCTGGCATCAGAGGACCCTACTAGGACCTAACTGCTAGAAGCGGTACCTGGAAATACTGTACGCCAGTAAGCAAACCTGTAAAATGAGGAGGGAAACACAGGAAACAGGTTAAGCTCCCAATTCCTGTAATCCTTGGAACTACTGCCTCTGAAGCTGGGTTCTCTGTAACCTGGGGCACTGGAAAAATATAGACTGCAACCTCTTTCCTGTATTTCCTTCCCACTCCTTTTCCCACTGCCTGAACAGCATCTGGTAGCTCTGTAGAGTTTTTACCAACATCCATGGGGCAACACTGTACCACTTACTGCCTCTAGTTATAGTACCATTTTCTACATACAAGCACTCCGAGGTTTACTAGTATCAACACTTACATGCATTATGCAATTCTGATAACTTTATAAAACTACCTTCTTTATGGTTACCCATATTTTCTGTTAAATTAGTGGCAAGATACCATTTTTAAAAACCCATTATCACATAGTGGTACAGCACCCAAATGTTACAAAATTAAAAGGTTGTACTGGGTTTCTTTTCCCATCCCATCTATGCAACCCACAGAATACACATTTCTAACATACCTGATGTCTTCCTATTCAAACCACAAGAAATGGTGTTCTCATCTTTACAGAAGAGGTCAGAGGACGAAGGATGTTGATAAGGACATCTGGGACACTGTGTAACGTACGTTCTTAGAAAATAAACAGAAAAACAATCATTACTATCCTGGACCTATTTCCTACATAATATGAGTTGAGATAGGGTCAAGAAGCAAGGAAAGAGAAAGTACAAAACTGTGAGAAAATCAACAACATGCCCAGTAAAATGGGCCACATGATCTCTCACCAATTTCACTCCCATAATCCCAGCTTCACCTCATATGCATAACCATCTGCACATATTTTGTCTTTTTATACTGTAGGTTTACTACATCTGCCAGACAGTCTTTCTGTCCACTGTCAAGCTGAAAAATAACACAAATCATAATACTGTTGTGATTTTTATTGCACACTCCTATTCATGTCACAAGCACCTCAGGATCCACTGTAAAGTACAGTATTAGTTATAAAAATTATAATTGTAACATCAACTACTCTCTACTCCCTACTGTACAACATAATACCTGTATGGAAAACAGGAGACACTGCAGAGTCACAGATATGAAAAGCATCTGGGAAAACAGTGTGTGAGACTTCTACTTACTACTTACCATAAAGAGAGTCTATGCATTAGTATATCTGGTAAGCCTAGTTTGATCTGGGAGTAAAACTGTACTAGTTACTCTATTCAGTACAGGACAATGCACTATATGCAATACAAATGGCTACTATAATTACTGTTTTTATTTAAGAGAGGCATGTTAAAAAAAAAGGGAAATTTGTTTACCTGATCTCACTGTTGTTGTTATTGTTGCTTAATCCCAGTCTGTCTGGCTGAGCAGACCTGCTGACCAAAGATAAGCAAATTCTGCTGTGGAGTCTTCCTATGAGTATAGTACTGTACAGTACATACACATGTAGGGATGTGGCACACCACAGAGCCTTGCCAAAGTCAGATCACAGAACTCTCCCGCAGCAAGGTGTAGACATATGGGGATGCCATTGCTGAGCCACCCAGGGTACACAGCACCACCACATGCAGGTTTTTCATCAGCAACACTGTTTACCTGTAATCACCACCAGTCCAATCCATGAAAGTATAATGTGGTACCAGTATTTCACATGTTCTATTACTTGAATAAAACTTTTTTTTTTTTTTGGGGGGGGGGGGGTCTGTCCATTCACCAGGATGAAAAAAACAAAGCAATAAAAAAACAGAAGATAAAAATTTGATGAACATAACACATTTTGCAAAAATCACCATTACTATCATCATCATCACAACGTCTTTTCCCATCAAGACAAACAGCTAAGATATTTATATTTAAAAAAAAAAAAAAAAAAAAAAACACTGAAAAAGAAAAAGGATCATCCAAAATTGTGTATTCATCATGCCAAACTGCAATTCTGTGCATCTGCCTATCAATGTTTACAACATTATGGAGATTTTTGACTTAACTAAAGTTCTGTTTGGTTATCAAAAATTTTTCCCCCAAGGTTTATTATTTGTCCGGTACAGCAGTGGTGTCTGATCTAATTACTGTACTGGATGCGAGGCCACTGTAAGAAGAATAAACTAAGTGTATTTACATCACAGGATTCAAGGGGTCAAAGAAAGTAAATTTAATCTATCTCTCTATCTATTGCCAGACGCCACAATCCCGCAAGGGGTGGCCATTTGACTTTGAGTTATTTGTTTTACAGGGAGGGGCACTGACCCTCCACCAACCCACTTGCTGACACGTAGGGAGCACGTATGGTTCGGTTATATGGTTACCACCCAGCGTTGTAAATGGTTTCTTGGCTTACAGGAAACCATTTGGCTTGTCACTCAATGTAAAGCCACCTGTAAAGGATAGAAACACAATAAGAAGTGACAGGAAAGATGGGAGAAATAAGAAGAGAGGAGGGCAGGCACAGAAAAAGAATGATAAAGGCTAAGGAAGAAGTAGGCAGCACTACATCAAGTGAGTGGATGATGGTCGCCACCACCTACCACTAAATCTAATCTAATTTAACCTAAAAATGATGCAATGTTTCCTCTTAAGGAATCACTGTACTGAGGATGGTCATGGTACAACTGCCAGAACCAGCTAATTACCTCCCAACACTTGCCGGGAGCTGTTGAGAAAAAAAGAAATTTGGGATGTGTAATAAGATCTGCAACAATGTGAAGCTCTCAGTCTGGACTCTATGTTAAGTCACTAATAAGGGAGATCATCAAGAAACTGTATTTGTGGCTTAATGTGATGACTGTGATGATGGTGTGACTAGTTTCCAAGTTTATCACTCACATACAGGGAATATTCAGCCATATGTACACACTTGATATCTTTCTTCTAAGTGACTGTACAAATACCAAAAATTACAATAAATCTGCTATACTCTGCACCTGCCAAACTGTTTGTGGAGTTGCACCTTCTAAGTCACTACCTGAGACTCTTGGAAGGTCAGTGAAAAATTTAAGAATATCTATGACCCTACAGTACTGCAACATAAAGCATCATTTTATCAGTAAGAAAAAAAAATTAACTTAACCAATTTCTTTTTAATGCAGGGAAGAAGGAACCAAAGGCCAGAAGACCACAATTAGAAGTAACTGTCTGAAGGTGTGAATCTAGAGACAAATTGGCTGGTACAGAGTATTGTTCCCCCTGGTTTACAGTATCAGTGGTGGGAGAGAGACATCTTTATGTGGTGGCACCAATATACTGTAACTGGGTGAAGGAGCTACCCAGGAATACAGGCATCCCTCAATTATTTCCCATGAAAGGAGGATGGTGAGCTACAAGAAGGGAAGCTTCAGCCTCTAGTCCAATGGGTTTGCATTTCAGATGGACCTGGGGCAACAACAACAACTACAACTACTACTACACTACCACAACTACTGCAGTGCCAACTGTATGAAAAATGTTGATTTTTAAACTACATCTTTTAGCTTACAATGATAGCTGCTTGTACTGTATTTACCATTTTGTGATGAGCAGAGATACACAAACAGTATTCTTCCGTTTTTCATAACTCTGAATACAATGATATAATAAACATTTTCATGTATTTACGTAGTGCTAGATGGCTGCCTTCCTGTTGTGGCACCAAAATAACCAGGCAGCTCCAATGACTGGTTACAAACACCCCTCATTTTCCCTACCCACTGATTGGAGGATGTTAGACCAAAGAAGCAGTCTGCAGTCCACTGGGTTCATGTGTTCCAAACACAAAAGAAGTTCCTTGGAAGAACTAGCAATTTTGAGAAACCGAACAAAAGATCAGATTACTACATAATTATTATTACAGTATTATTATTATTATTATTATTATTATTATTATTGTTATTATTATTACAATTATTATTTACTACCATTACCATACATTTATGTGAATGCAACACATAAACCAATGTGCAGCACTGCCACAAACTTATGGTAGTATTGTATTTCAAATACTGGCTCATCACTAATAACTAGCATTTCCTATCTATACTGTAAAGACTGAATGTAGCAAAGAAAGAATCTGTTCCAGTTTATAATAAGGTATATACACAATACTAGATACAATGCAGTATGCTCAGTCAATGTAGTTAAGGCCTAGTTGGAGGAAATTCCTCATCCAGAATGCATACGCAAAATATGTCTACTAAGTTTGCTGTTTTGTGCAAACTGTTTGCCACACACAGCACAAACATGCTTCTTTTCTCCTGTGTGGGTCAGCATGTGTTGACTGAGGTTCCCTTTCAATGAAAATTTTGCACCACACTGATCACACTCAAAGTCCTTTGCCTCAAATGGGGAACTTTTATCCCTGCGTCCCCTGGTGAAGTTTACCTGGTTGTCATTCTCTGATTTGGTCTCTACTGAGTGCTCCAGTAGATGCTGAACCAGTCTGTCATCTTGAGTAAACAACTTATTACATTTATAACATTCCAAGATCTTTACATCACCATGTCTCTCTCGTATGTGCTTCGTGAGGTCACTTTTCTGGGTAAAGCTCCCACTGCATGCATCACACTTATGCTCTCTCTCTGCTTTGGGATGCAGGACAGCAATGTGGCCCTTCAGGTTGGTGTGGGTTCTGAACATCCTACCGCACAGGTCACACTTGAAGTTTCTAACGCCAATGTGACACATCTGGTGACACTTTAAGTTGCTCTTCTGGGTGAACTTCTTACCACACTGCTCACACTCAAATCTTTTTAAACCTATGTGCAACAGCTGGTGGGTTTTCAAATTGCTTTTCAGGGTAAACTTTTTGCCACACACATTACACTCATGGTTCCTGATGCCTGCGTGACAAAGTTTATGGCTTTTTAGGTTGCTTTTCTGAGTGAATGCCCTCCCACAAAGATCACATTCAAAGTTTTTCTCCCCACTGTGAATCATGGTATGCTTTGTGAGGCTGCTCTTCTGGACAAAATGCTTACCACACTCTGGACACTCAAAAGGCTTCAGCCCAATGTGGGAGTCTTTGTGCCGGCTGAGGTTGATTTTCTGTGAGAATTTCTTCCCACACACGTCACACTCGAATTCTTTTACGCCCGTGTGGATCACTTTATGTCGGATTAAAAATGCCTTCTGAGCAAACTCCTTTCCACACTCATTGCATTCGTATATTTTCATGCCAGCTTCATCAACTTTAAAAAGCACTTCGTCTGTTTCACCATCTTCATAATTTTGGCCATCTGGTGCTGCAGTTTCAAAATTTTGGCCATTTGAGTCTGCACAATCAAAATTTTGTCTACCTCCTGTGCATTCCAAGCTTGCCACGTTTGATTTGCTAAAATTAAAAAGTTCCCCTCCGGACCCACCATATTCTAAGTTTTCAAGCTTAGATGTGCCATAATCATCACTGTGTTCCCCACTGCCAAAAATTCCATGCTGTATAAAAGGTCCAGTTTCGAGTAAGGCCTGGCTGCCTCCTCCATTCCTAAATTCTTGAAGACCACTAAGACTCATTTCTTTGACAGAATCCATTTTATACAACACACCATGGGCCTTGTCCAAACTCAAAATTGTACCATGCACTCTGTTCACAATCTCAACCTTGAAATCATACCAAGGGCTCCATTTAATCTCTCAGCTTTAAAATTGTACCAGGGACTTCACACTCTCAGCCATGACACTGTAAAAAAGGGTTTGTTCACTAACCCATAAAATTGTACCAAGGGCTTTGTTCAGACCCTCAGCCTAGAAATTATACCATGGGGCTTGTTCACACCCACTCCTGAACTCATACCAAGGGCTTTGTTCACACTCTCAGACTTGAAATTGTACCAAGGACTTTGTTCAAATTCAAATCCCTGACCTTTAAATGTGGATCTCAGTGTATGAGGCAGGCACCTAGGACACCTGTTGACAGTCTACTCTCATTTCCAATGCCTGAGTCCACACCTGAAATAAGAGATGCTATTAAAAGTGTAGATCAGATATTCATCCTAAGGCGTTTAATGGAAAAGTTTTTAGAGAAGAAAAGGAAGTTGTGTGCTGCCTTCATGGATCTGGAGAATGCCTATGACAGAGTGGAGAGACAAGGAATGGGGAATATATATTAAAAAAAATATAAGGGGTGTTATAACAATCATATTACTAAAACTGAGCGCATAAAGGTATGGGCAAGCCGCTAATCTACAACGGTCAATTTAAAAAAAAAAATCTGTGAGGAGAGGAAATGTTAGTGTACTCCACTTTCATAGGAACAGTAGGTGTTACAGCTCTAAGTTCATCTGAAATGTAACCCCAGTGGACTGCAGGCTAAAGTTATCCTTCTACAGACCACCTTGCCCATCTTGGGGGATAGGGAGGGAAATGAGATGTTTGTATAACCAGGTAGTGGAGCCATCAGGTCATATCAGAGCCTCCATATGAAGGCATCCCTAAAACACCTAAACGATAGGAAATGGTTAGAGTGAATTCTGCTTTACATAATGCAACTAGCAATGAGGCAGAAAGGCCACATTTTTATTTTTCCATCATATTTTAATAATAATGTCAAAAACTTGGGATCTCCCTTCACTTTTATGAACTCAGATAAAGTATGCTGTTGCTCTACCCTGGTTTTATTGTTGCTGCTCTACACTTGTCTATCAGGCCGGGCAGACCCACCAACCACATGCAAGCAGTCATCTCCCTGTGGCAGGCAGCACATCACCAGGGTTGGAACAAGGTTCTTGCACATGGTGAGGTGCAGAGGAAATGGGGGAGGCACAGCTGCAAGAGAATGAGCTGTATACAGGAATACATTTGAGTGATAGTCTCAGACCAGACTTGGGAAATGTGGTGGAGTTCCCCACCTGGGAGTGTTGTGCAAGGCCAGGTACCACATCAATCCCATGGCATGTAGTACCTCCCAGGTCAATGGTAACCATCCACCTACTACCTTTTTGGCAGGATAACAGGTGCTATGCCTTCTCCAGAAATGTTCTGGGGCTATGTACGGCAGGGGCATCCATTTTCCCTGAACTGGATACATGATCCAGCCACATACCCTGGGTAATATACTGTAATATGAATCAAGGGTGCACATTATCTACATTCACATTTCTTTCTCAATACACTATAATCTAATTATTGTGAATAATTTAAAAAGTTTTGAAAATCAACAATTTTGAAGATAATAAATACTGCATACAACCTTACCAGATTTACATGCAAACCAGGCTAAATGGCCACTTGCCACATCAAGGTTTCAGGTTTATTTAGCTCCAAAGCCTGTCTGACAATAAGAGTTGTGTTCCTACTAAATTAACCTAATGGGACTAAACCTAACTGTTTACCTACTGATCTATGGCCTGATGTCTCAATCCCTTAAGGGGTGGCCACAAACAAACTGCTAACTAACCATAACAATTTGGGAATGAATGAATTTTGGGTCCAGATCAACCTACTGACCCCTGTAAGACACCACGGCCTACAAAATCAACAAACCTACCTTAGTGCCATTAACAACATATATATATATATATCATTTCTGCACAGTCTGTGTGTTATAAATGAATTATACAATTATGAAAGTTAATCCGTGACAAAAATGGCCATCTTTTGTTACTGGGAGCCCTCTTGCAGTTCCCAGTTCTTATACCCTGTCAATTTCCATGTCCTGTGGTCATATAACACCATTATCCCGCAAAAATGCGTTGGCTATATAGCAGGCCTACATCACAGTCAGCAAAATATGACAGCCACAGAGATCACGGCCATGACAGCCACGGAGCTCCTTTGTATTGTAAAATCATAATATTTGGCACGAAAAGTGAGTTCCTTCTTACCAATATTATGCAATTTTGGTACCGCATATACAGGCATAAACACTGGAGGGCAGCCCCACTGACCCTGTGAAAACTGTATCAAAAGAAAACCACCAACCTGTCATCGGTGTCCATGCTTCTAACTAAACGAAAACGTTAACTTAATAGTCACCTTAAAATGTCCTGCCGTTATGATTTGGTCGAAGGAGAGCCGTGCACCTGCTGTTCTTGCTGTACAGCCATGCAAACTTCTATAATAACAAGCCCCAATGAACAGCTCCCCACTATTGACAAGGCCAGTTCGTTCTCAAGCCGTGTCAGTTTCGGTATGTGCTTTGATTCGAACCCCTTGTCTGACTTCTTTTTTTCCGCTCATGTGGCAATGTTCATTGATTTATTGAAATGACTATTACTGTAAAAGTATAAAAGTACATATACAACAATAGAAGATGAAAGATCTTGTCATACCTCTTCCAGCAAATGGAGATATTGACCCCCATTCAACTCTGACAGGTGACACTGTAGGAAAAAATATCTATAATATAACCATCAGCAGCAAGGATATATTCATTTTAATTAAAAGTCTTCACCAGTTCGTGGAACTGTAACTACCTGTATGTTAGTGGCAATGCGTTGGCATGACCGAAACCTCTAATGAAATACAAGGGCCAATAAACTTGTAATTTGGCTTATTGTAATGTTTATAGTAAAAGAATATATTTTTATGCAGAGAAGATGGACAATATTCGGAGATTCAAATGTAGAGAGATGATAATGATTAGATGGGTGTGTAAGGTGTCCTTGAGTGATTTAGGGAGAAGGGGGGGGAGCTGCTAATGAAGGAAGGGACTTGAATGCAGCAGCACAAGTGATGTGGTCAGTCACATCCACATCACCACAACGCTCCTTTATTTCCTCCTTTATTTGGCTGTTTCTCCATGTAAATCCACATTCTTCTCTCAAATATCTCATTTCCACTGCTCTCACTCTTTGACCTGTGTCCTACAGGTTCCAAGCTTCACTTCCGTATGTTAAGAGTGATCACAATATTGTCATGCATGCAGTGACGTTAGTACTTCCGTACTCATTTCCCTATACCATATCACTGCTTTCAACAAACCAACAACCTTGCTTCCCTGCTCAACCCTAAAGCACTTCGTCCTCTAAACATCCTTACTCACCACATACCTAAGTACTAATTCATTCAGTCTCCATTCGATTATCTCGCCATTCCACCTCACTGGACATGTCACTGCTGTGACTTCATTTCTCTCAAAAATTATAACTTTAAACAACATTCACATTTAGACTGTTTCTTGCATACAGTCCCAAAATCATTTCCCAATTCCAGTCTATCCTCCCTAATAACACTCCAACATCCACTGTCCCACCCTAGTATCTTGTATAAATCCATCCATATAAAACTTTACAACTATGGAGGCATGACACACCCCTGCTTCACTCCTACATTCAGACCAAAGAACTCACTGCAGCCTTAGCATCTACATATACTGTATTGTACATACTCTGCAAAACATTCAACAACTTCCCATCTACTTTGTATATTTTCAGCACCTTCCACACTCCCTGCATACCTACTCATTCATATGCTTTTTCCATATCCATGAGGGCAGCATACAACTTCCTTCCCTTCTCTGTACACATTTCCACAAAACATCTTCAAACAGATATCTGATCTACCCAACTTCTCCTTACCCACTTGCTCTCTCCAGCTAATTCTCGGGTTATTTTCCTAACTGTTACAAGTATCCTACCACATATTCTTCCTATTACACCTGGAAGACATAATACCTGGATTGTAATTTTTTTTTTTTTTTATGTTGCCCCATGAGGAGAATAGGAGCCAGGGGCTCCGCAAGTTTGTCCTGACATTTAAGATGAGCGTGACCAGCTTCACTCATCCTTGAGTGGCATTACGTGAGCAATAAACCCCAACCACCCCTTGAATATAAACCTGCACCGACTCAATCCGATTGCAGCACCTTAATCACCCACTATACCACGAGGCGCCATAATTTGGTTATATAGTCACCACCCAGTGTAGTAAATGGTTTCCTTGTGTACAGGAAACCATTTGGCTTGTCACTCAGTGTAGAGTCACCCATAGGCAGAAGGAACAGGAAAGAATGAAGAAAAGAAAGACAGTAAAGGGAGTGTAAAATCACCCATAGGCAAAAGGACAAGGAAAGAATATGCCAATTTCTGTGCCTTTCCCCATTCTGGTTTTCTTCATTGCTTCAACTACTTACATCCTACTCACATCGTCCTCCCTCCTCTCCTCTCCCAGCCATTCCCTAATCTCTCATCCTTGTGCAACTTTCGTCCTCTATATTCAACAAATCCTTATAATATTCCCTCCATCTGGTCACTTGCTTTCCCTTCTCCACCAACATTCTGTGACATTTATCTTGTAACCATCTACAACACTTCCCTTATCATTCTTTCTTACTTTCTTGACCTTCTAAAACAGTTTATTACATTCCCTCCTCTTTACATCCACATTTCTTCACAACATTTCTTGTAATCTTCCCTTACTCTTACTGGTCTTTTCACTTCCTTCCTCTTCTCTATCTACAAACCTCATTTTTTTCTCTCCACATACTCAATTCCTCTACTTCCCATCCAGTCACTTTATGCTTTCTCTTCTTCCACAGTTCATTTCACCTCTTCATTTCCCTATGTTGTTCCTTTCACTTGTTATTCATTACCCTGTCTGTCTGGTCATGAAGACCCATCAACCACAGGCAAGCAACTGCCCCTGCAAGGCCCTCCCATGCAGTGAATTGATGTTCCCTTGTGGCTGACAGCACCTCACCACAGCAAGACGTGGAGAAAAGTGTGGAGGTTTGGTTCCTGGATGGACACCACAAATGTGTCTCTGTCTAGTTAACAGGGGTATCACAGCAGGCTCCACTCCAACCCATAATCTGGTCATGTACGGTAGGCCTATATGGTTACCATCCCATGATGTAAATTATTTCTTGGGTTACAGGAAACCATTAGGCTTGTCACTTAGTGCAGAGTCACCTAAGGAAGAAGTAAGCAGCACATCAAGTAAGTGGATGATGGTTGACACCACCTACCACACTGATGCTGCTGCTTGTACAATTTCTCACAGATGCTGCAACAGTATGCACAGCAGGAGTCTGTTCCCAGCAACAGTTACTTTCTGAAGCCAACTATTCAGTGAAGTATACTGAACACAGACAGAAACATGAAATGTGTGTGTTGCTGCTGTGGTGCATTACTGTTTGATCATGTTACACACAGACATCTCTTAAATCAATGTTTATTGTATTCTAAAAATTTACACTGTAATATTACCACAAAGTGGAATACAGCAGACTGAAATTACTCCTATGGTTACATTACATTAGTACGTAGCAAAATAAATACGTGTGTTAATTATCTGACTGACTGACATCTCTTCATTAAAAGTTGTTGAATTAAGTTTCCATATCTTTTTAGAGTAAAATTTTAAGACAGTGACTCGAAGCCTCCACAAGAGACCAACAATAAACGACAAATACTTGGCACCACATCACAACAGGGAGACCACCGGAGGGCAGTACACCTCCAAGGACCTACACAATCTCTGGCAACAAAATTACACCTACCTTGTATTATAAACAATATTATCTTTAAAGCACCATAATTAATAAGGAGACACACAAATTTATATACATTTCCTCTGTACAGCAGCACCATAGCTCGAGTCTACAGCCTTGCGTCACCCCCACTGGGTCCTTTTATGGTACCTCTCCATTTTCCACAATAACCTTCCCATTTTCTACAATAACCTCTAAAGTACATACAATCCCCCCCTTTGAGGTGTAGGGTGCTGAGGTTAGCCTATCATGGTCCGATAGATTTAAAAGTAGATGACCTGCCTTGTTCCCTTCATGGCGTTACAAGATTTAAAAAAACCCTACATCACCTCTTGGGGGATTCAACCTTGGCAAGGCTGTTACTCCAACTGGCAGATTCTAACCACCAGACTATCAAGCATCTCTCAAGTATTGCATAGAAAAAAAATATATATCTGGTGAAAAAAAAAAAAAAAAGGTAAAGATGAAAAATAAATAAATAAAAAATACTTTAAAAAATGAAAAAAATATATATATTGTATATCTGGGAAAATTGTGATGCATCATTTTACATATTTGGTTCAGGGTTTCAAAATCTTTAGCTCTAGGTGAGGTATTGGCCCGATCCGACCTGACCCCAAAGGGAAAGGAGAGAGTTGTGTGAGCAGGGGGTGACAGGGGAGCAGATCTTTCTTTAACTCTTTGACTATTCTCTTCTCTAAACTTCTGTAAGTGACTGAAAAGCCTCCAGTCACTTCTGTGTGACTGAAAAGCCTCCAGTCCAGTCACATACTGTATGTGTGTGACTGAAAAGTCTCCCATCACTTCTAACCTATGGATGGCTGTCACTTTAATAAGAGCGCTGAAACCACAAGACCACCAGGCTCCAAAGACAGACGCAGGAATTCCTTTCAGCTCGTACTGCCACCCCCTCGTCTTGCCACAACTTCAGAAAGCACCTTTGTAAATTGTAAAATGCCAATGGAAGAACTAGATGTATACAACAGATACACTAATATTATGATTTATGTACATTAAAAATACTATCTCATCCAACTATAAACAGACTTAGGCCGGCTGGTGCCCAGACTTCGTACTGGTTTTGTGGCTGCTGTTTTGATTCTGAAAGTTAGATTTTGTAGCAGACCACAGTACAGTAAGTTCTTGTTATATGTCAGGGATGTCTCAGGAAAATAATAATAATAATAATAAATAATAATAATACAGTAATAATAATAATGAACAGTAGCTTTCTCATACAGCCAATAATGTATCTTTCACTCATTTATAAAGGCCCCAACATGCTTGTATGCATCGGCCTTGTTCACCTAATAGCTCTCCACACTGCTCAATCACTAGCAGCCTCTTGTTCAATCCCTTATGCCCCACAAGGAGTGTAGGGGCCCAGGGCTAGGCTACACAATCCTGGCATTTAGGGTGATGGTAACCAGCTACTCTCCCCAACCACCCATTGTATTTAAACCCTTATGGACACATCCAGTTGGAGTGTCTTAGCCCAATAAACCACCAGACATCTCTATAAATGGGGGGAGTTCATAAATCAGTTTTTTAAGTAGCAATAGAAACAGGAAATCTTTTTTTTTTGTAATTTAGTGTAAGCATAAACAAAAAAACAAATAAAAAAGGGAGCACATAACAAAGACTTACTGTACAGACGCAGCGGCCTAAGCATAAAACCGATGTGTGATAATTGTACAAACGCTTGATATATTAGACTCCTATTTACAAAAAAAAACCCTTAGAGAGTATACAAAAAAATTAGTACTAAGAAATCACAAGTAAGTACTATGGGTTGCGTGACTAACTCAAGTAAAATGGAAACGAAATAATTAACACAAAACACAGAGACATGCTAGATTTAAAAAACACATAACCCAGTGAACCAGACACCATTTTCCTTTCATTCCTCCCATTTTCTGATTATTTTATTCAGCTTAGGGTAGACATTTTTAAGCTGGAGGAGTTAGATATGCTATTACTAAACCTGTTCCATGCAAGATGCCTTTACTAGATGAAAGAGTTAGCATTAAAATAACTCTTCAAAATGGGAGGACTTTTCTAGCATCTAACTGGGGGGTTTAGAAATATTATTAACACACCTCTTCAGTACAAGGTCTGTCCTATGTTGAATACAATCATGTGGTACCAGCAACAGAAAAAAAAAAAAAAAACTATTTCACTGGATTAAATACTGCCATAAAAAAAAAAATGCTGAGTTAATGGGTCAAAATACAAATAAAATAAAATAAATAAATAACAAAATTCTGAGAAAAAAAAAATCAGACATCAGCAAACTGCAAGAGCGCATCAGTTTTCAAGCCATTAGTCCAATAAATTAACATCAACACTTGTAAATTAACTTGGACAAGGCTGGGCAGGGAAGGCACACACCACACAGCCACCACATCCCATTTCCTCGACTCCGTGCAACATGCTTTCTAGTTCATCCTTGCTGTTGCTAGGGTATTTTCTTGGCTTAGGAGAGACTTCTCAACAGACGGGGTTAGATACAGCCTTCATTACCCCCTTCACTACCAGGGGGATCACATGAACTATATAATATCATCCACTGAATGCATAAATACATCTGAATAAAATTTTTGGTTAAAAGAATAAACTAAAAAAGAAAAAGAGCATTCCTGAATTCAAGGGGTCAACCTCAAATTCAGACACTGTCCATTCTAATTTCTTCATGTTGCTGGTAGATGAATTCTGCATGACTCAGGAAGAATGTCCAGTCATGAAGATGGTACAGTAATTAAGTCTGTAACCCCTCAAGTTTAAAGTCTCAGCCAAATAAATCATCTGACAATAACAGGCATAAAATACAAAGCACATGACGGGACTGAAGGAGCTGACGTACGGTACTGCAAAATTCCCTGAAAAGCTCTTGTACCTCTGTTGGTACACACTGGCTTGGAAGAATTGTGATTCATTTTGTATGGACTTTGCCCTCAATGTTAGATTCATCTGATATGGACTTTGTCCTCAATATTCCAGAACATATATATGAAGGTAGTTAAACTGTATTTACTAAATGACTTAATATGAAATGCTTTATTCATCAGTGATGAGAAGTCTGGTGACTGTGTGTAACTTGGAAATACTTGTATGGTATTCTTGCACGACACTGCATAAACAGTGAAAAATTCCAGCATCTGGTCCTCCAAGCATATGCTGAGAGGCAGAGCAGAAGAAGCAGATATTTGTTTGCAACACACTCTCATTTTGATGCTCAGCATTACAAACTACATATTACGACTGAAACAAAACTGTGAACTGGTTGGCTATGTGTTTATCTTAAGCATTTCTAATGACAGGTGAATCACATGCTGCAAGCTGACTGACAGCAAATATACCACTGACAGCTGCTTTGTAATGGTAAATTTATGCTGACTGCTACAAAGATATGTAACTATCAGCTTAAACTTCCCAACAATGGTCACTATAAATGACAAACTAAACAAAACCTACAGTAATACGAAAGTGAAAATGCTGGCAAGAAATACTGGATAAAGAACCGCTATGCTAATAGGTGCAACAGGTTAAATGTACAGTGGTACTAAGTCATGCACACACACCTATACACATGACTGGCTAGTGTACATGCTGGCAACACACACTGCTTTCACAAGCACGGAGCTCTAAACCGCAGTAGCATCTCATCTAAATAGGACTACGATGCACTGAGAGGAGCTACAGTGTGTGACAACACCGCACGACATCACCACCACGTACACACAGGCAAGCTACTACACTATGAATGAGTTCGTATCACATGCTGGCTAAAATGACGGGGCTGGCTACACTTACTAAGAGGGAATTATGGTAATGGCCCCCGAGGCTGGTCAATTCACCCGTTTATTTGGCTTACTGAGGCAGGGACAAGTAAGGCATGATATACCACCTGTCACCTAACATGCACATTTTCAGGCCACGTTTTAACAATAATATTGATATCTATTATACTCTCTTTAACTTGGCTCAAATTTTCATCCTTTTGCAGCTTATTTCACAACACTACAGGGCTGAAAAAAGACTACTGCAGCTCTACATCTTTTCCATAGTGCTTCTTGACTAGCATCACATTCTAATGCTAATCTACTTTTGCAACTCAGAATTCAAGATGAAGAGGTGGCAATTATAGGCCAAGTTAAAGTAAAAGCAGCACAGTCATCCCAGAATTATACACTCACTGCTGAATACGAGACTTACAATTTACTCTCAACTACAGCCACAAGCTCTCTGGGATGATTTATCACCGGGAAATGATGTGTTCTTTACCATTCTTGTTTTGAAAATGGCCCAAACACACACAATGTTGATGAAAGATTGTAAACACCTCTCTCTTCATTCATAACCATCTCTTAGTGCTTTATATCACCCCCCCACAAAAGTATGGATAAAAAGCAAAATCTACTGTACTTTTGAGTTACACTTACATTCAGCTTTTCCACAAAATTACTGTTCTTTTTGAAGTACGGATATGTTTGTTTCACTCATGCTAATCAATATAAGGTGAATCACAGCTGACAGTCTTGGCTTCATCAAGTCCTTCAACTCAGATCTATACTAACAGTGTACTCATTCACCAAGTCAGGTAGCTTAGCAATCATTGTGTAATTTTACAAATGTTTCAGTATACAATCTAAATGCAACTTTTGAAACTTTTACTTGCCACTCTGTGAATGACAAATTGTATAAATAATAATAATATCTTCTCACTAGAGAATACAATTAGTGATAATATGCACATTTCCCTCACTCATGAAGGAGTGTCGAGCATGTTGTTCACTTAACCATGGTTCTGGGTGCTGGTGTGGAGAGGGTGATGTTACGGGACACCACCTTCACCTTCCTTGGCGCTGAGGCCGACGCTGCAGCATCCCCAACGCTGCCCTTGGATGAAGATGAGGTGGTGGGACGCATGAAGGCTGGTATGCTGCCTCCCTTTCGTCCTGTGCCACTCTTGCTGCCGGCGCTGCTTCCCGTCCGCCGTGGTGCCGACTCCGGCTTGGGTGGGGGTGATCGCAGAGAGGCCGGTCGGTCAGACAGAGGCTTGCTGGTGGTTTGGCGTGGGGTTGGGCGTGAGGTGCTCCCGGCCCGGCTGTTGCCAGAATTGGAGCGGGACAGGTTTTCTTTAGAACTGCCAGAGTCGCCGCGCTTCACCTTCACCGTGTCAGTTGACGGTGTCTTGCGTGGGGTTCCAGTGCCGCCGCGACTACGAGTGTCAGGAGGAGCCAGAGAGCGTACCTGTGCCGGAGCCAGCGGTCGCTTGCCCCGTGTGGTTGTTGAAGCCACGGTGCGGGATGCCGAGCCCCTCCGCAGGGACCCATCGCTGGACTGCTTACTGAGAGAGCCAGTAGATCGTGTGGAGTCAGCCCGAGACAGTGGGCGGGGAGGAGTGGCACCGCCAGAGCTGTGCAGTGATCCCGAGGACCGAGTGTGGTCATCCATGAAGGCAGGGTGGCCATCCTCACCTTGGGGTGTGGCGGGAGAACTTTGGGTGGCATCAAAGTCACCTCCAGTCCTGCCTGCCACCAGACTCTTTAATTTCAGGGTCTTCAGGGAATCACTGCCCTTACCTCTGCCTCCTCCCGTTCCTGGCACACTGGCTGTACTGCCGGAGCGTGAGGGTGGCCGGGCAGGGCGGACAGTGTTGACGGATGCAGCGGAGGTGAGGGAGGACCGTGAAGACCGCAGACTAGACCGAGAACCTGATTTGTCTATCCTCCTGCCTGTACTCAGAGCAGAGTTGGACCCCAATCCACTCCTAGTACCAGCGTCTGGTTGAGAAGAGAGGCGACTAGTTTGTCTTGCTCTTGTTCTCTGTTTGTCCTGCTCTAGGGCTTGACGTACCTGGCCAGGATCTATGGCACTGAGAGGACGGCTGCGACGGTCCCGGCCCTTGCCTGCCCCTGAGGTGGCTGACCTGAAGGAGCCCCTTGTCTCTGTGCCGCGGGCCACAGTATCCTGGATGCGGCGCTGGAGTCGTTCAGAGGCTGGAGGTCGCGGATCAGAGCTAGTTTGGGCCATGGATCGTACATCATACTTCTCACCACTCGGGCGCAGGCGTCGTGTAATCTTGTCCTTCCAAGAATCTGGGTCACGACCTTTAGGGGGGGTTGGGTCTGTTTTGGTGGTCTTGATCTGCTGCCACCGCTGCAACCGAGTAGCAGAGTCTTCCTGTTCTGGCTGGATCACATTGGTAGCTGTGGCTCGCTGCACATCTGTGGTTAGAGTTTCCACACGACTGTCTTCTGCTACAGGCTCCTTGGCCACAGATTCGCCGCTCTGGGTGGTTCGTATCTCTGGCCGTTCCTGTCCCCGTTTGTGCCTGAGAGTCTTGCGGACAGAGGAGAACCGGTCAAAAGATCCATCACCCAGATCATCATTGGGCTGCTGCTGCCGTGCCAACATCTGCTCTGTCTCGCTGTCCCCATCCTTGGCCAGGTCTGCCAGGTGCTTGAACCGCTGCAACCGCCTTGATGCCCCACGCTCCTCCACCTCACTGCCTGCTCCTTCATTCTCGGAGCTGTCCATTCCTGAGCGTCCAATCTTCTTTTCCCCAACCAGGGCGCGGCGGTCATCACTGGTGAGGCTGCGGAACCTGCGCCCCAACCTCCTGCCCTCCATGTCATCCTCTTTCCCTGACCCAAGCCATCCAGTATCCCCAGGTGACCGGAAGCTGCGCATTCCGAGTGCCCGGCGAGTCACGGGTGGCGTCTCGATATTCTCTGCATCGATCTCAATCTTATCCAGTTTTCCCTCCTCCCTAGATGGCCTCCGAAGGTGCTTAGGAATGGATGGAGGTAACAGCTTCCCATCCTCCTTCTCATCCTTCCCCTCTTCCTCTTCTTCCTCCTCCTCAGGTGGGTCATCTTCAAGGGATCGTATGGTGCCGGCAAGGTGGGCTGACTGGAGGTTGTCCTTCAGGCGCTGCTGGAGGGCTGACCTAAGGCTGGAGGGTGTCATGGTGCGCTGGTAAGGCCGCTTCTCTCGTGTCGGCTCCTGACGCTTGGTTCCACCCTTGCTCTCAGCCTGAAGAGATTAACAGACAATCACATAACATGAGCTAATAAAACTCTACTCCTTTCACCTTAACGTGGCCTAGAGTTTTGTCTTCTTGCTACTCCATATAGGTTAGAGACCAAAAAAAGACAATACTATGGCTCTATATCTTTTCCACTGCACTTCTTCATGACTAACACTGTATTCTGCCCTTAAAATACTACTACAACTCAACATTCAAGACGTGTATAAGGCAAGTTCAGGCGAAGTTAAGGTAAAAAGAATATAGTTTAGTATAGTATAATGCCTTTGCCTCCTTACCTCCTCATCTCTTCATCCTGACCTTTTTCTCACCTACGGATTGGGTGAGGCTCGGTCCCAAAAACAAAGAAAAAGAAAGCATGAAAAAAGGAAAACTATCACAGCATGTCCAGTGAAAAGGGAGCCAGACACTCATTCACACACCATTTAAGCTCCTGGAATCCTGGGTCCAACTCACAGGCATAACCATTCCCCTTTTCTTTCTTTATATTACCAACCTACCAGTCAATTCATGCCTATCAAGGGAAAAAAAAATAGTGAGAGAATAAATGAGGAAGTAATAGGGCATTGTGGTACTGATGTGGGTGTGATTGACAGCATTAAAAAGTACTCCTGAGATGGTTTGGCCATGTGGAGAATGAGAGACTGACTAGAAGAGTGTATAAGAGCAAGATGGAAGGGGAGACTAAGGATGAGATGGAGCGATGGAGTAGAGAAAAACAATCTGTGAGAAGAGAGTAAGAGTTGGAGGGAGCGCAACCATACTGGAGAGGACTGAGTAACATGGAGGTGATTTGTTTGTGGCCACCCCTTATGGTATTAACACATCTGGCTGTAGATATAGATAGATAGATAGATAGATAGATAGATAGAAAGATAGATAAATAGACAGACAGACAGACAGAGAGATAGGTAAAAAGATGACTATTTAATTCATCCAATTTGTTTCCCTGTCACTTTCCTTGTTTCATATCACCTATCCATCTCTCTCTCTATCTCCCTCTCTATCTTTACCTATCTATTGCTAGATACTTAAATCCTATAAGGAGTGGCCAGAAACAAATCACCTCCACGTTACCCTGTCCATTTGGCTGCCCTTCCTCCAACTCACATCCCCCTCTTTCATTTATCTCTCCACTCCATCCCTTCATCTCATCCTTGGTCTCCCTCTCATTCCCACTTCCTAACAATACTAAATCACCTCTCTCTCTATCTCTTCCTCCCTTCAACTCACATCCCCCCCCTCTCATATCTCTCCACTCCATCCCTTCATCTCATCCTTGGTCTCCCCCTCATCCTTATTTCCCACCATTACTAAATCACCTCTCTCTCTCTCTCTCTCTCTCTCTCTCCAATTTAAACTTGCTACTGGATTCCTTGTTGCCCCTCTCATGGTAAGGACAACTCTTGGTACCCTTTTTCATCTCACAACAGACAAATATACTCAGTGGAGAATGTCATGGAAGCATAATGATGATGATGATGATGATGATGATGATGATGATGATGATGACAGTGATGATGATAGTGGCAATGCTGCTGCTGCTATGATAATAATGATGAAAACTAAAATGATGATGAAGGTGAAGATGATGATGATGATGATGGTGAAAGCATGGCGGCCTCACCTCCTCAATGGAACGAAGGACATCTGCTGAGACGTCAACAGAGTGTCGGTACTTCTGGATGAGCTGCTCCGAGCGGCTGGTGGGGGTTTCTTCAGAGGGAGCTGCCTTTTCCTCTTCCGTACTCATGTCCTCGCTCTTCACACCTACACGGATACACAAAAGGGTTTAGAGTGAAGGGATGGTTGGGGTTTATTGCTCACAGTATGCCCACCATCCACTCATTTGATGTTGTGCTACCTTCATGTGTCTCTTACCAACCTCCAACTTTTCAACTTTACCTTACACTTAATGTCTTCACCCTTCACACACAAAAGAAATTAAATCTGAGGGGTGCCCCCCCCCTCACATAATGCCCACCATCCACTCACTTGATGTTGTGCTATCTCCATGTGTCTCTTACCATCCTCCAACTTTTCATCAGCACACTTCAGGAAATACAAACAGACTGAAACCTTTATCACATAGACGACAATTCTTTCACCTCATCGTAAATCAAGCCATTACATCTATCAGGTGCTGGAGTGAGATGCCTTCATACGGTGGCACCAATATAGTTCAGCTGCTCCCCTGCCTGGTAATATAAATGTCCCTCAGCTCCCTCCCTCTCCCATGACAGAAGGATGGTAGGCTGCAAGTGTGGAGAAATTTAAACCTGCAGTCCACTGGGTTCACATCAATAAACTTGGAACCACAACAATAACAACAACAACAAAACTAACTGCGCTCCTCCTGTGATGGACGTCGGATGTACAGCTTGAGGGTGTCGTCGCAGCCTATGTTGGAGCCCAGTGTTTTGATCAGCGACGACCGACGGCTGGACTCGTCAACGTCATCCTCAGCCCCTCTATCCCTGTCCTTGTCACGGGGCAGGCTCTGGGTGGGGAGGGAGGCTGAGACATGAGAGGCTGGTAGAAGTGACATTAACTGTAAAATTGCTTCCAGATAATAATAATAATAGTCATAACAATAAAAATAATATTATTATTATTATTATTTCGTCATCATTAACATCATGGTGCTGGGCTGCCTTCACTGCTGTAACCATGAGGCTTCAGTTTATAAAAATGTTCCTCACTTCCTTCTCAATCCCCCAGAAAAGGTGAATAACAAACTACAGGAGGAGGGCAACTTCAGCTTCTAGTCTACTGGGTTCATATTTCAGATAAAGCCTCAGGATGTCATTACTACTACTACTATTACTACCATTACTACTGCCATCATCATAACTGTTATCAATGTCATCACCACCACCATCACCACAACCACCCCCACCACCATCATGTCATTATTTCTCACCTAAGGATGGGGTGAAGTTCAACCCAGAAACTAAGAAAAAGTAAGAAACTACGAGAACTATCAACACCTTATCCACTGAAATGAGCCACACACTCATTCACACATCATTCAAGCCCATGGAATCACGAGATCACCTCTACATCTGTGTTTCTAGAATGTTATGTCCAAATACTAGTACTGTACCTTTGTATTCTCTCTCTCTCTCTCTCTCTCTCACCTGCAGTGCCTGAACCACCTGCCCAGGCTCAATATCCGACAGCGACCTCAGCCTGTTCAGCCTCCGTGACGTGGTGGGGGCGGCGGCTGTGGTTGCAGCTGACTGCCTGGTGGAGGACGGCTGTTTGGCGGCCGCTGTGGTGGCCTCGCTGGAGTTGGCCACATTGAGGTTGCTCTTGCGCCAGGGAGACTTGTCCTTCTCCTTGCTTGGCGGTGGGGACTGGGCCTCTGCACAGATATATAACTTTTGATATATTATGCAAAATTACACTACTTTACATTTGATTTCATTCAGTTACACTACGTTTGGTTCAGTTTGGTGAGGTTAGGATGGGTCTGGTTTGTTCAGGTTTGTTACATTAGGTTTTGTTGACATCTTTGGTTAGGTTCGATTGGGCTTGGAGGGGTTAGGCTAGTATAATGTGTGTTGTAAGAATGGCTCAGTCTGCTGGTGTGGGTGAGGGTCTGGCATTGATAGTAGGAAATGAAAAAACATTGCAGAACAGACTTTGAAAACCCCACAACACAAAAAAAAATTGCCTGACAGAGTAGAAGATGAGCCACCCTGTATTTCAACATTCAAATATTTTACCAATCACATGTTTAAAATCATATCTTACAGTATGGCTACTGAAATATAACCTAGTCTCTCTCTTTTACTTGAGGGAACTGAGCCACTCCTGAAATTTGAACATATTTGGTGAGCCCTGAATATGAGGCAGGAATGAGTCTCCTTGGTTATAAGTCAAAGTAACCCTCCAACAAGACAACATATGGCCATCAACTGAGCAGGAAGATGTGATTTTCTCTCTCTCTCTCCCTTTTTTTTTTCCCCCAAGTTCTTTCAAGCAAACCAAAATGGGGTGACTGAGGTAATAAACAACAATTTTTGATCAGAGTCTTTTCCAAACTGAGTAAGAGCAACTGATATACTGACCTAGCACTCCAGCACTGAATATGAACCTTTGATATGACTCCTTCACTACAATGACATCTTTTATAGCATATGTTTGTTATCTCCAGGGCATGACGTTCTGCTTAAGGAAGTCTTTGTATACTGGAAAGGTTCATTCTCTCTCCCTCTCCCTCTCTCTCTTTCTTCCCCCCCCCCCCTCTCTTCCCCCCCCCCCCCCCTCTCTCTCTCACAGCCACACACCTTCAATAGCTTCCATGGCCTTCACAACATCGGTCTTCTCCACATCTGTCCGCCAATCCTGGTAGACCCGCTTGTAGGTCTGCTGCTCCTGGCCCTCGGGGAGTGTGCCAAGGGTCGCCCCGCCCGCCCCATGCCCCGGACCTGTTCCTGACCCGCCCTCATCTGTGGAGAAAGAAATTAGCCAGCGGTAGTGGGGAGAGTCAGCGTGTAATTTCAACCAGCTGAATCCACGTGATGTCCTTTTCACTTTATTCTTCCCATCTAATGATTATACTCAGATCAAGATAGACCTTTTTTATTTTTAACTGGTGGGGTTAGATACTGCCTGAATAGCATAAACCCCTCTGATACGACAAGCAAGGCCTCTCACTCTTCTTGTTGTTGTTGTGGTCTTAGGCTCATCTGAAAAAGAACCCAAAGGACTGAAGGTTTGTCTGTCCCCTTAACTCCTCCATCCTCCTCCTCAGGGATAGGAAGGGAGCTGAGGGACGTTTGTATAACCAGGCAGTAGAGTCACCTGGGTATATCAGTGTCACCACAAGAAGGTGTCCCTCGTAAGCACCAGGGCCTCTCACACTGAAGGGGTTTATTAAAGCTATATCTAACTCCTCCTGCTCAAAAAATCCATCATAACCTATATAAAATCATAAGGACACAGCAAGACATAAATGAAGTAGACATAAGGCACAATGGGTTAACTCAAGCCCTGGGACATCTTTCAAATTTTATCCTCATATTCTCATTAATCTCAAAGTGCTGTTGCCTGGATATAACTGTTTGAAAGTGACAAGAATAAAATGAAAAATAAATTAAGAGTGAAATTATTAAGGGGAAAAAAAAGAACAATGAAAACTCTACCTCTCTGAAATGCCCATACTACTAAAATTTTAAACTACAGGCAAATCTACAGTCAATCATCATCGCTAAGGAAAAAGGACAGATTAGGAAGACATACTGTACTTGGGGCTTTTAACACTAGGATAACAGCATGTAGCTCTTCTCAGTCAAAACTGCTGCCTAATTAAAGCGCTTGGTGGTGTAGCGGTTAGGACATCTCAAACGGAATGACGCCCTTGCATTTCAGTCCCAAAGAAGTGACTGGAGGGTTTTCAGTCATGTGATGTCACCAAGGGAAGTAGCCTGTCATCTACCCTTCAATGTACACTGCCGGTTTATAGAAGACTGGCACTGGACCTCTTTAATTCAAAGTGGGTAATATGAGATTTTTTTTTTTTCCAATACTTAAAGTCAAGGAAGTTTTCAAAAATAAACTTCTTCCTTTTAGTGTTACTACAATGTACACTTAAAAAATGGCAAACCAGTTTTCTTTTTCTTCTTCTTTTTTGGCAGCAACAAAACTTTAGGAAGCAATATTTCTGTAACTTTTTCTGAACATGATGGGAAAAATGAACAAGAAAAAAGGTGACTTAATAATAGGACTTACTGCACAATACTGCATGTCTATGAATATCCAAGTAAATCCTTGGCATGCAACTTTTTTTTTTTTAACATTCTTATTTTCCTAACTTAAGTCTTCATAAAAAAAGCTCAATCAAATTCCAGAGCTTCCTATACTGCTGATTTACCAATTCCTCTAATTTAAAATAGCACTTGTAGGTGCTGGTGACCATCATCCACTCACTTGATGTACAACCACCTACTTCTTCCTTCATCATTCTTCTACTTTTCTCACCTTTCTTGTCACTTTTATTACCTTTCCTCTACACTCAGTGACAAGTCTAATGATTTCCTTTAACCCAGAAAACTGATTACAATGCAGGGTGTTAACCATATAACCAAATAATGGGGTGATGTGGAGCTTACTATGGTGCCCCTGTTAACTGGGTGGGGAGAAAAAATGTGGCATCCATCCAGGAACCAAACCTATACACTTTCCCATCCTTGCTGTGGTAAGTCACTGTCTGCCACAAGGAACACTGATTCACTGCATGGAACGGCCCAGCAAGGGTGGTTGCTTGCCTGCAGTTGATGGGTCTGATTGGCTAGACAGACCAGGGTTGCTCAATAACAACAAGAGTAACACTTGTATGGAAAAAGTTGTAACATTCTGGAACAACTCCCAGGCTAAGATTGGCTGTACAGTAATTTGTGACTTTTTTGCTAGAATATTACCTCTTAAACGTTCTCTACACTGCTCTAAACACTAAATATTTACAGAAAGCAACTAATTACACTCTGATAAGTCTTAAGCAACTGCTTATTATTATAAAAGCTCTCAGGTTCAGGCTATAATTTGAAAAGGTCTTAGACTGGCTTTGATTTCATGTCCTACTGGTAGATAACTGATTATAAATTAAAAAGGACTCAGGATATGAAATACATGAAGCATCCTTGTGTTTAAAGTGGCCCAGGAAGAGAGATGTGATACACATCAGGCAAGAAGGACAGACAAACAAGATTTCACATTTGAGTCAAAGCCAGAGCTACAGCATCACTATCAAAAATGACATGACACTTCCCTGCTGACTGTGGCAAGGAAGGCAGTACACAACAGCAAACTGACACACACAAGAGTATTTGAAGGAAGGTTGTTTACTGACGTTTGGGTAAGGGTACGAAACACCAAAGACAGAAGACAATACTGGTTTAGTTTCCATTCCAAACAAGACATCACCTGCACCATGACCAACCTCAACATGGGGATCTCTCAACAGGAAATATGGCACCATTTGAAATAACTGATATACTGAGAACACAATGTCAGCAGGGGAATGCCAAAAAACTTCTGATTGTGATAATACAGTACATGTGAAAGTCAGCTACCACAACACAGTAAGATGGGGCTACAGTACCTGGCGACATCCCACCTCTCTGGCTACTGTCTCACCATTGTCAAAGCAGAGTGAGTGGCACGGAGGAGAAGCATTGAGCACTTTGGTTAATATTAAAGTACTGAAGCAGACTCTTACACTCCTGATGGGGCAACACAGCATTGGATGATGGATGGATTACAGCAGGAATAATTGGGCAGTGTGGTGGAAAAGGAAGCGAAGTCAATATGTATAATCATCATCATCCCGACCTCTTTCCAACCTAAATAGCGTAAATAGCGTCCGCCATCTTCTCTCTTCTTTTCTCTTCTCTCTCAAGAAAAGCAAAGACCCAATAGGAAAAGGTCAAACAGCCACAAGTCCTGATGAAATGGGCCACACAATCATTCACACACCATTCATGCCCATGGAATCCTGGTTCCCTCTTACAGCCCTAACCACCTGCGTATGTTTCTTTCTTTTTGTAACACTATTTTTCCTAACACAAGACGGTCGCATTAACTGCCATACATCCATATAATAATAATAATGAAGAAAATGGGTAATAATGAGTCTGCTAATTAATCCACCATAATACAATTTCACGTCATAAGCAAATTATTTTTCTATTTAATTTGTTTTCCTTCCTCTGCTCATCTTCTGTATAATAATAATAATAATTAAAAAAAAGCCTTGGAGTTGTATTAAGGTAAGCAAACTAGAGATGTCAAATTTGTGTCTGTGTCACATCATTCAAACTAGATGATGTGGCCAAATGAAGAGAAGACTGTTTGAAGTTTTATGAGGCTGGTGTCTTTTCAGTGCTATGGTGTGTGTGTGTGTGTGTGTGTGTGTGTGTGTGTGTGTGTGTGTGTG
>JAGKTI010004557.1:0-20387 GCA_018397915.1 Birgus latro
CTACATAGCTTCTCTTCCCCTGTAGCTACGAGTGCTGAAGCTGGCGCAGTCGTGGCGCACCATGCGTGTCCTGCTAAGCATCATCGTGTCCACCCTGGGCGCCCTCGGTAACCTCACCTTTGTCCTCCTCATAATCATCTACATCTTCGCCGTCATCGGGATGCAGCTCTTCGGCAAGAACTACACTGCGGCAAACTTCGCTCCCGACCCCATTCCTAGGTGAGTAAATGTTAACACTGGCCTGGTAGGATTCGTACCATTTCTCCCTATGCTATTTATTTTGCATCCTTCACTTTGATGACCTCTTGTGCACTAATTATGTCAAAAATGGACGTGGCATACAAGAGAATGTTAAGGTATAACTGGCAAAATCAGTAGCTCAGAGATAGGTACTATGAAGGTAACACGAGAATACGAGTGTCAGCCTCCTGTAACTCTCAGCAGAACACTATAGCCTAACCTTAGCTGGAATGAAATGTTAGCGATGTCCTTATCGTGAGAGAATTATGTGGGTCTGCTTCTATCCTGATCCACTTCCTTTGTGGGTTATTATTACCTGCGTCCCAAAGCGCACGGAAAACGAGGGCAACACGAGGTTATCTGCTGTTGTTGTTCTTCTTCTCTTCTACTGTTTTTCTTTCTTCTTTTTCTTCTCTTTTTTTCTTCTTTTCCTTCTTCGTCTTCTTGCTGTTCTTGTTATTATTTTAGTTGTTGTTGTTGAAGAAAATATTGAAATGAAACCTTGTTTGTACTCATATTATTAGTACTCAAGCACATATTTGGACTGGTTTTAGTCTCAAGGCGCCTTCCAACTCCCTTCACCATATTCTCAACTCATCCCACCTATTTTTTTTTATCATTCATGGCTCTTTCTTTAGCACTCTTCCCACGCTTTCATTCTTGGAAGGTATTCTGAAATACTAATCTTAGTAAGTGGTGCCAGGCACAACAAACCTCGCACGACCACCCAGGGTCAAAGGTCATGGTGCCAAATGAAAGCTCATATGAGATTTCCTATATCTTGATAATAGTAAATATCTTTATCTTCAAGCAGTTTCGAGTTATAGTCCCCCTGAATATCTGTGACCTTGAGTTTGACTTTTCAAGGTCACTTAAGGTCAAAGGTCATGGTACCAATTAAAAACCCATATGGGACTTCCTATATTTTGATTAGAGTAAATACCTATCTTTAGCCAGTTTTGATTTATAATCCCCTGAATATCCATGACCTTGAGTTTGATCTTTCACGGTCACTAAAGGTCAAAGGTCATGGTACCAATTAAAAGCCCATGTGGGACTTCCTACATGTTGATAATAGTAAATATCTATTTGCAATCAGTTTCGAGTTGTAGCCCCTGCATATCCGTGACCTTGAGTCTGACCTTTCAGGGTCTCTCAAGGTCAAAGGTTTTGGTGCCAAATGAAAGCCCATATGGGAGTTCCTGGATGCTGATAATAGTAAATATCTCTATCTTCAACTGATTTCCAGTTATAGTCCTCTGAAAATCGATGACCTTGATTACTCAACCATCTCCAAAATTTAATCACTTTCTTTTGAGACCAGTGCCCATATATCCTGAAAGTTTGATGTAATTTCATTCAGTCATTTCTCCGCAGTGTTGCTAACAAACAAAGAAACAAACAAACAAGCATACTCAACCAAAAACAATACCTCGCGGGACTCCGTCCCGGGCGAGGTAACAACACCCATTTTCGGAGCGCATTCTTTCATTTCCCAGACCCACCACTCACCAGATTTCAAGCCCATCCCACCCACTCCTTTGCTTACCATGCCCATTTCTTTACTCTTCTTTGACGGGTTAATTGTTGCTTCACAGGTCACGTGATCAATGAACGAGTTTGTTATTCATTCAGTGATTCATTTATCTATTTTTTTTTATTTTCTTTATATTCATCTTTTTACGGCTCGGCAATATATTAACTAGTTAATGCCTCCGGTACGCAGGTCATTTTGTTTGTTTATTCCAGTGTTCGACATGCGGGGGGTTAGGGGTTTGACTCCCACAGATATACAGTAGTGAAGACTCATGGAAACAGACTGTGCAGGGGGACCAATCGTGAGTCATTAAACACCCCCTTACATAAGATGGGTTCATTTTTATTACGAAGAGTATTTTTATTTTACATACATGATCATCCAGAGTGAAGAAAAAGTCACATTATTTTCCTTTTGAAAATTACAAGACAAAGAAATTCACTTGCAAGTTATTGATGATATTCATCACATTTTGAAGAAGAACCAAGTTACCAATTTCGTAATATTGTCCCTAAACTCATTACGCAGTGAGTTGTGAGTTTTAGCAACCCAAGCTTCATTTTGTGGCATGTTTTAAGTTACTGAAACTCATGAAGTACGCCAACGTTATTAGCTTCTTTTTTTTTATCATTTGTAAGAAAATTCAGATATATGCTTCCCTAGGGAGTTGCAATTCAGGGGAAACTTTGAAGATGACACCATACACAGTATATATTTATACTTAACCCGTCGCATCCCGACCGATTTCCCACCTCCGATACCCCCCAATCCCGAGCAATTTTGGGAAATTTTTTTTTGTCTCAAACCTTCGCTTTTAGTGAGAAACATCGAAAATTCATAGAGAAATTGTCCTCCTGAGCTTATAAATGTTGCTACAGGTGACAGTCAACCTTACCTTTTCATTCTCTCCCAGGGTACCTGGCTTCAAAGAAAACGAACTATGGGAGGGTTAACTAATTCAAGCCACTTTAAATTACGTATTTATTTATTTATTTATTTGGTACAAATTTATGTGTAGTACAAGACTATATTGGTTTTCTCACAGTAATATAGGCGATATAAACATTGTTCACTCACCAAACACGTCGACATATGGCACCTTCCTTTACGACATTACCACCTCATTACTTCTGTTTGTTTCTTCCTCTAGCTTTTTTGTTTCTTTGTCCTCCACCTCAGGAATCACTTTCACCGTGAATTTCGTCATTGGAGAGACCGTGGTGCGACATGTTTTTACTGGCCAGGTCACTGCTAGCAGGTGAATTGCTGAGTGTGGGGGGGAGGGGAGCAGGGGGGGTCAGGTGAGGCCAGGCAGTATCCCTGCTTGACAGCGGGTAGAGGAAGGTCTTCCATATATGCCTACCAAAAATCACCCATGAAATTTGAAAAATGTGCAAATGACTGACATTGCAATTGTGCGACGTACGGGTACATCAATGGGTGTCACCATGACAAAACGTTGCGACGTACCCGTACGTCGATGGGACGCCTCGGGTTAAACTGAAGAAAAAAGTAGTGCTATTGGGAGTACTGCATCCTGAACGTTTGAATTGTTGGTGTATTACTCATTGCATATAACCAAATATTGACCTAAAACAAAGGTTGGGAGTGGAGGGGCTTTCGGTGGCACACAGCTGTAAGAGACATGTTCCGGTCGCCTCCCCCCCCCCTCCTCCCCATCTTCGAGGGCAAATACTAGAGGACGATGACCCCCTCGCGCCAAATACACTGACCGATTTCGAACACTGTTTATCATGCTTCCTCCAGGCGATTATACTCAGCTTTATACCTTCATTCTCTGACTTGCTTTATTGGTTTATTTATACCCCCTCTGGATTATTTTCACTTTAGGAGAGTCTTCAAAATGGAGGGGGTTAGATATAGCCTTCATTCATTCCTTCAGTAGTAGAGTCTGCTCTTAATCTGAATACAATCGCTTGGTTGCAGCAAGAATACAGTGTTGAATATGTCTCCGCACTGAAGGGGTTACGGAAGAACCGAAGGAGTTAATCGAGGCTCCTCTCCTCCCCTTGTGCTTCCCTCTACAACGCATTTTGGTGACAGTTTTCCTATCGTAACTCTTTTTTTTTTTTTTTAATAGAGAGAGAGAGAGAGAGAATCTTCATGACTTAATTTTCATGAAACAAATTTGAGATATGAGAGGGATTAATCATAAGTTAGACTATGGATCCAGCCAATAACATATGCGAGATACGAGAGGAATTTAATTAATTTTGTGACAACAAGCAAAAAAAAAACTGATTTGCGAGAGGGAATTTATCGTGATTTTGTGAATCCGATCATAAGTAAATCTGAGTTACGAGAGGAAATTGTTGGTAAATTTATCCTTCATAGAAACAACAAATGAAAACAGCCTACGTGAGGGAACTGATCGAAGGTTTGTTTGTGAATCCATATAAAAATAAATGAGATGATTTGTTAAGTTTGTGAATTCAAGAAAAAGAGAAAATCGGAGATACAGCTGGGAATTTTACGTTTATCTATCTATCTATAGCCCGACGCCCTAATCCCGCAAAGGGTGGCCGCAGACAAAACGCCTCCAAGTCGCTGTCACCCACCATTTCCCTATCCTCCCCCTAGCTCACTCCCCCATCCCTCATATACCTCTCAACTCCATCCCTCCACCTCATCTTCGGTCTTCCCCTCCCTCTCCCTCCTTCCACCTCAGCTACATACACCCTCTTAGTCAGTCTTTCATTCTCCATTCTCTCCACACGTCCAAACCACCTCAGTGTATTTCTCCTAATCTTCTCAACCACATCCACATCCACCCCACAACGTTCCTTCAATTCTTAATTCGTCAGCCTGTCCCGTCATGTCACTCTACATGCACCTTTCAAGTAACTCATCTCCACTGCTCTCACTCATCACTTGTTACCCTCTAGCAAAGTCCATGCCTCGCTTCCATGCGTCAGGGTAGGGATCACAATACTATCATGCAGTGACTTCTTGACTTCCATACTCACCTCCCTATTTTCATCCCTGTTTTCAGTGAACCAACAACCTTCCTTCCCTGCTGTACCCTTTCAAGTATTTCTTCCCCAAAACTTCCATCCTTACTCATCACACTACCCTAGTACTGGAATGCACTCACATTCTCATTCTCCATTTCCTCGCCATCCAACCTCACTGTGCGTTCTGCGACTTCATTCCTCTCAAACACAATAACTTTACTCTTGTTTACATTGACTTGCAGATTTCTCTTGTTACACATTGTCCCATATTCATTCACTAAACCTTGCACCTCCCATTCATCTTCACTCAACAATACTGTATCATCAGCAAACAACACCGGAATCTTCCAAATCTCACCCTCACGTAAGCTTGAGAATTCAGTCACAATGCAAAATCCGAAATGCGAGAGAGAATTGATAGTAATTTCGCTTTTAAATCCGTGCACGGCCGTTTACAGTTCCAAGTGTAGTCTAGCTAGGCCATCCATTAACTTCTGGCTTTCTCCCTCCAGTAGGCTGGCGGGAGTTTGTGGGGATTACTGAAGTTGCAGTCGAGTGGTCAGTTCCTTCGACAATAACCTCTCCGGGGATTAAGCTGAGGAGGGACTGGGAGATTGGGCTGGAAGTGGAATGGGAGAGGGGGAGGGTATAAATGGCGGTAGTGGGCAAAGTATTTATAAACTTAACAAAGCTTAACTTGTGTATAAGACTGCATGTTTGTGTAAGCTTAAATGGGTATAAGACTGCCAGTATATAGGCTACATTTTTCTTCATACATACAGCCTCCCTACACAGTACAGCAAAGCTAGCATTAATTGTAAAGTTAGAAAAAAAAAAGTTACTCCTAATGGAAGTTAATTGCAATGAAGATTTGTTTATCTTAGGTTAGAAACTGGTTGGGATCATTAATAAATATGACCCCAAAGATGTGTTGGAGAGGGCCGTGGTCTGCATGACCGTGTTCTCGTCGGTGAAGGGGGCTCCTTAGTTTATTTCTGCACTTAGCCTTTCAATGGTGGATCCAGGGGGGGGGGGTCTGTGGGTGCAATGACCCCCCCCCCCCCCCTCCCGATGAGTGTGTGTACTGCCTCAAATACGATTTGTGTATCACGATAACGGCTGATGATGCCACTCGGAAGGTGCACGCATTGGTATTTTCAGGTAAAACCCACTGTCATACTGAAGTGGAAAAGAGAACTTCCAGACACGGCGGCAAAGACAAGCTGTTGTTCCCTAACATCCGCACCCTTTTCCACATACTTAGTACCATGTTAGTCACTTCATTTTGTACCATGCCAGCCTTTTCATGTTAATGTGAGCGGTCTGTCAGCGTGGTGAGGCGATTAAAAAAGGACATGGGCACGAACTTGCAGCAAGATTACGTGTATGGGTTACTACTGATGCTCTAGATTCCCGACACAAAGCAGCTTGACAAACATTCAGAATATCTACGAGTTCGGAGAGCTCATCGGAGAAAGATGGTATTCCTGGTGATTCTAATAATATTCAAATAAGCAACTGTAAAGTTCTTCCGTTGCAGTATTGTTAAAGATGAGAAATAATCATTTTTTTCTGGAAATACGATTTTGTTGGTTCTGGAAATACGAATTTGACATCGAAAATTCTCCATTCGGCAAATACTGAAAATTCAGCTATTACCCATTCAGACAGTTTTAAAATCCGCTGATTAAATCAGTTTCTCCTGATTAAGCTCCCAAACTCCTGCACCTAACCCCGAGACACGTTATGAGCGTGCAGCTGACTCAAGCTGAACGTTTCAGAACTACCCCCCCCACACACACACTCCCCATTTTTTATGGATGCGACCCTGTGCTCTTCTTTTCTTTTGTTTTTGTTGTTTGAGGTAGGTGGGGGCGCTCACCATCCACTCACTCGATGTAGTGCTGCTCTCGGGTGTCCGCCCTCTCCTCTCCTCCATCCTTCTTTCCTTCCATCCTCTTCTGTCTTTCCTTCATTCTTTCCTTGTCCTTCTACCTACGGGTGACTTTACAAGCCCTCTTCTTTTTCTCCTTCATTCTTTCCTCTTCCTTCTGCCCGTGACTCTACGCTGAGTGACAAGCCAAATGGTTTCCTGTACATCAGGGATCCATTTACTACGCTGGGTGGTAACCAGATTTTGGTGCCTGGTGGTTTAGTGGGTAATTACGGCACTCCAATCGGATTAAGCCGGTGAAGGTTTATATGCAAGGGGTGGTTGGGGTTTATTTCTCACGTAATTTCTACTCAGGGATGAGTGAGGCTGGTCACTCTCTTAAATGTCAGGACCAACTTTGCCTAGCCCCGGGCTCCTACGTTCCTCATGCGACAATGTAGGATTGGATGATGGATGAATGATGAATGAATGTTTTTGTTGTTGTTATTTATGCTCATTAGGTAGTAACAAGACATTAATAGCATACAAGGGAATAATACCTTTACAACTTAGCACGCCACATGTGCTTGTATGTATGAATTCCTAAGCACTCTGTCAGATTTTTTGCACTCCTCTGACGAGTGTTAGTCTAAGAACAACAATTGTTAAATTTAAATACTAGAAGTCTCTTAGGAAATTAGGGTGTAATTAATACTCTAATTCACCAGTAATTGTCTCCTTATATCCTAGCTAGTCCCCCTGATTTGGCCAAATCATAAAGGCGACATAGCTAGAGTCAGAATAACAGATGACGACGGGCTTGAATTCTCGGTCGGTTTGCCTGGGCTTTTCCAAGCGTCCTTGGTGCTACTTTTTACAACGTGCTACTTGAACAGTTTTAGGAACAGAATGAAAAATGGCGAGTCTCTCTCCCCTCATAGGATTCAGAGATCCCAAATGTTATTTAATTACAGTTACCTGAATACAGTGAAATACCTCACGAAATTTACCAGGAGACTCCAGCTTAACAAGTTAATTTTAGTTTAGATAAATCTAAAGCCAGATATTCACTTTATGTCATGATATGTCAGACCTTCCTCCGTTTTCCTGTCAGGATACTGCGTCATCCAACCACGCAGGCACAGTCATTACAATGGAAACTTCTCAAGTATTTACACGTATTTCCAATATAGTTGTCCACAAAGGTTAAACGCAGTAGCATTTAATTTATTAATAATAAGAATTATTAACGAGAACTAGAGCTAAATCTGTGGGTTAATAAACTGCTCTAATTAGTAATAAACGTTCTCTGGGATTTGCCTCTGCCTTCAACAGGGACAGCTATTTTAAAAGGTAAGGAATGCAAATACCGCTCTGGGGGAAAATATTTCCCACAGTTTTGGGGCCGGGCGAAAAATGACACACTGTATCATGTAATGTGATCCCTAGCCAGGAGATGTCTCCACAAATCTCGAGAACCCTGTGCTGCAGCCCTACTAGTCACAGTCTCTGGGGTAGCCGTTAACTCAAGGGACCCGAATTTATCAATGGTTTTTGTGTTGACATGTCGTCAACATTTATTTTTTACAAGTCTCAGCATCCCCTCCGAATCTGGATGCGTGGAGATGACATATGCTAATGGCCTCTGGGATCATGGTTGGTCAGTTTTTATTATGACCACATTTATGTTTATGATTGACTTGTTGCCGGCAGCTTGAGCTCCATAAAACCTTTCTCTTCGGCTCAAAAGATAATCTTCACCTCAATGTCTGTTCCAGGTGTCCAGTACTTTTTTCAAACGTTGATATCCCTCACGCAGATGTTGTCCTAGTTCATTGTTCTCTATCTTGGGATCATCTACTTCCTCCTGGATATCCACAAATGGAGCTTTCTGCCATATAACATATGAGCTGGTTGCAAAGCCACAATTGATATGCTAGTATCATGCAGATAGGTTAAAGGTCTATCATTAATCCTAGCCTCAGTTTCAGTTATTACTGTTCTCAGTTCCTCTTTAGTGATCTTAGTTCCTTGTAAGGTTTTCTTAAGGCAGTTCTTCACAATACCAATCATTCATTCGGTGAATCCATTTTGCCATGGCGCTCTAGGAGCTATGAACTGCCAGGTACAATTTCAGATTCCCAGCATTGACTTAACCTTTGGGTCATTCAATATGTTTTAAATTAGAGGTGATGCTCATTTTGCCATGGTGCTCTAGGAGCTATGAACTGCCAGGTACAATTTCAGATTCCCAGCATTGATTTTACCTTTGGGTCATTCAATATGTTTTAAATTAGAGGTGATGCTCCAACGAAATTGGTTCCATTGTCTCTTATTAATTTACTAGGACAAGACCTTCTAGCTGCGACTCTTAATACGTTCAGGAATCTCTCTGATTTAAATCTTCTGCCATTTCTAGATGGACTGCCCTTGTGTAGGTGCAAATAAACAAACATATATACACCTTATGGGAAGTTCCCTCACCCATAACAGTTATAGCCCCTGTGTTATCAACTCCAGTTACCCTACAGAGCTGACTTACATTTACCCTCCAATTCTACCTTAGACGATTCCGGTTCTGTTCCTCCATCACTTCCCCCCTCAAACTTCCTCATGACTGACATTAAAATTTCTTCAGCTGATGTGTTTTCTGCCATCACTGGCCTCAATATTAACAAGGCATATGGGCCTGATGGAGTCCCTCCTGTTGTCCTCGAAAACTGTGCTTCTGTGCTTACACCCTGCCTAGGTAAACTCTTTCGCCTTTGTCTATCAAATTGTACCTTTCCTTCTTGCTGGAAGTTTGCTCTCATTCAGCCAGTCCCAAAGAAGGCTGACCATTCCCAACCCTCTAACTATCGTCCAATTGCTTTAACATCCTGTATCTCAAAAGTTTTCGAATCAGTTCTTAACAGAAAAATTTTAAAGCATCTTTCCTGTCACAGCCTTCTTTCTGATCATCAGTATGGGTTCCGTCAGGGACGCTCCACTGGCGATCTTCTCACCCACCTTTCAGACTCCTGGTCATCCTCTTTTCGGGACTTTGGCTAAAGCTTTGCCTTTGCACTTGACATCTCAGAGGCTTTCGATCGAGTCTGGCATAAATCTTTGATTTTCAAACTGCCCTCCTACGGTTTCTATCCTTCTATCTGTGCCTTCATCTTTAGCTTCCTTTCTGGTCGTTCTATAGCTGCTGTTGTAGACGGCCATCGTTCTTCTTCTGGACCTATCAACGGTGGTGTTCCTCAGGGCTCTGTCCTATCACCAACTCTCTTCCTTTTATTCATCAATGACCTTCTAAGCTGTACATCTAACCCTATCCACTCATATGCTGATGATTCCACCCTGCACCTTTCCATTCGATTTCCGCAACGTCCATCTCAGCAGTTACTTCAGCAAAGAAGGGATATGGCTATGGCTCACCTAATGTCTGACTTGGCTCGTATCTCTGATTGGGGTAAAAATAATCTTGTTATTTTAAATGCATCAAAAACTCAGTTCTTACACTTATCAACCTGACAAAATCTTCCTCAGGATTACCCACTATTGTTTAATAATGTCCAGCTCAGTCCTGCATCATCCTTGAACATGTTTGGGGTTTCATTCTCTCGGGCCTTGTCTTGGAAAGAACATATTACATCTCTTGTGAAATCTGCTTCCAAGAGATTAGGTGTGCTAAGCCGACTCTGAACTTTCTTTACCCCTGCACAGTTGTTGACCTTGTACACGGGTTTTATTCGCCTGTGTATGGAGTACAACTCTCATGTGTGGAGAGGCTTCCCACACGCAGCTCTTCTCAATAGGGTGGAGTCAAAGGCTTTTCGTCTCCTTAACTCTCCTCCTCTTACTGATTCCCTTCAACCTTTGTCTCTTCGCCAAACTGTTGCATCTTTATCTCTCTTCTGTCGCTACTTCAGCGGTCACTGTTCCTCTGAACTGTCTGCTTGCATCCCTCCACCTCTACGACGGGCACGTAGCACCCGTCTAGCAACAAACTCTCATCCCTTTTCTGTCCAGCTCTCTAATGCAAGAGTTAACCGTTACTCCCAGCCCTTCATTTATGCAACTGGTCAATTCTGGAACTGTCTTGCTCTGTCTGTATTCCCTACTTCCTATGATCTCCAGTCTTTCAAACGCAGTGTGTCCAGGCATCTCGAAATGAATGGATCTTGGATTTGGCTCTCTTTTGTATTGTTTTTGCTTTTTCTTGGAAGGAACAGTATGCGGGCCCTGGCCTTTGGTTCCTTCTTCCTTGCATTAAAAAAACAAAACAAAACAATCCTTTGGAAAAGCAGGTAGTCCTGGATAGTCATATGGTTGTTGTTCATACTTCCTACATATAATAAAAATCTTGAGATATTTCTTTACAACCCGACTACCCTTAGGAATCCAATACCTTTCTCGGACCAAGACCAAAGTCTGCGGTACACCTCCTTGAAGAGTTAACTCATGGGCTTTCTTAACAATTATTTGTACAAAATAACCATTCTTGGGTAACAGTATAGGATGTCTAGCTTGGAGAGACAGATCAGCCTTTATTATGCTGCCACAGCATCTAATTAGACCTTTTCCGTCTAAGAATAATTCTAAATCTCTTATCAGCTTATTATTGCTGCTAGGGCCTTGGCATTAAAACTTCTCACCGTAATATTTTAATTGAAGCTTTTTCAGCCAATATTCCATGGAATCAAACCCCTCAAACCCCACTTTCTTATTCAAAAATTTTACAACTAATTTAGTAGTGTTAAGGAGTTGTGTTAGTGATGAAAATCTACTTATATCTGTCACTTCTGGCCTAGGTACCTGAACAACAGAGAAAAAAAAAAAAAAAAAAAAAGGAAGGTAGACTCAGACTATGTCAAATATGTAAACAACATAAATAAGGTGATGTGCTCAAATGTATATGGAATGGTATCCAATTTATTGGAGATAAAAGACTATACCAAAGAAAAGGAACCTCTTATCATTTGCCTAACTGAAACAAAATTAATTCCAAGGATATTGTTACGAAGGGGGATTTGCCAGTTAGGTGTTCGAGAATCTTCCCTGTATGTTCTGTACGGTAGGCTAGTTCCGGTATCGGTACGAGTCAGAGTTGCCAGTTTGCCTGCTGTTTGAGCATAGTTATTTTGTAAGTTTTGCATTAATTTTTATGCTCTTTTTCTCTATAATGTTTTATTTACGTGATTGTTCGTCAAATTATGTAATTCAATTCGTTTGGTAAATGATTTAGAGTGTTATGTAATGTAAGAAGACTCTGGCATGTTTGATGTCTCTTAATTGGTAACTGTGGTGCTAGGGGCGGGTTAGCACCATCACATACCAGAACTGTGGAGAAATAGATCATTCTCGAGTAATGCAAGGTTATATAAGGATGAGGGATGAGAGTGTAGGAGGTTTTTAAGGTTTAAGTTCAGTTGGGCCTCGGTCAGTGTCAGTGAAGTGTGTATATTTTCGGTACTTGTGAAGTTATTGAAGTGTTTTTGTGAAAACAGTGAAGTGTTATCAAGTATTAAGTGAAATTGCAGTTAGTACAGTTTGTATACGTCCAGTGCTTGTGTAAACAGTGAAGTGAAGTTAGCAAGCATAAAGTGGAATTGTTTGGAAAATAAAGGCAGTCAACTTTAAGAAGCCAGTGTTTATCTTCGCCTCAGCTGATCTTGTATACTGTACACCTAAAGGCTGACCATAGGAAGAACAACTCACTGGGCAAAGTCCTTCCTATACTGCACTACTGCTGTTGGAGCCTGTGGCAGTGTGGGGACGTGGGACACAACACTGGTGTCGGGAGTGTGGGATAATTTCAGGGCTGCAGTGAGTCTAATCTTCGATATGGAGCAAGAAGGTGTGAAGACAAGGTCTCGAGCTGTGCAGGAGGAGGAAATTTCCCTGGCGACAACTGTGAAGCTAATACAAGCACAGAGTGAAAAACTAGAGGCCCAAAGTGAAGAACAGAAAAAACTCCAAACACAATTACAGGCACAGAACAAAGAACAGAAACGACGACATGAACAACTTAGAGACATTGCAGGGGCAGCAGAGGGAAGTGCAACCGAGGATGCAAGGACAGCTAGATGCTCCCATGGGGGAAATGAAGGAAGAACAGCAACAGCTTATGGAGGAACCAGGTACCAAGCTAGAGCAGCAGAAGTATGAGGTGAGCAATGGTGTGACTGAGTGCAAGCAGCATGTGGACGATCAGTTGAAGTTAATTGGTGAGGAAACGGTGACGGAGTGCAGCCAGCGTGTGGATGGCCTGCTGAAGATTGGTGAGGGAATGGTGATGGAGTGCGGACAGCATGTGGATGGCAATTTGAAGCTTGTTGTTGACCATGTGAAGATGATTGGTGAGAGGATCGAGGCTGTAGAGAAATACTGCACTGCTGAGCCTCAGGTTAGTGTACATGGAGCATGTGAGGGGAGTGGACAGTGTATGGTGAGTCTTGATGGATCCCAGACATCTAGAGGTGGGCTTACAGGGTTGGATAATCAGAATGCAGAAGTTCTAAGTTCTGACCTTAATTGTGATGCCCCGGTTTTTGGGCCCCAAACTAGCGAGGTGCATGGCTGTAATGGGTGTCCAATTAAAAAGAAGCCTCAGGAATTTGAGGGAAGAGAATCTTGGGAGGCTTACTGTGCACAGTCTGAGTTACTGGCAGATCAGAGTGGATGGGATGATGGGCAGACGGCAGTGCAGCCTGCTACTAGCCTTAAGGGTGCTGCAGTGGAGATTCAGGGCCAGATGTCAGTGATGGAGGGGGGCACTTGTCAACCCCCGGTGGAAGTGTTGAAGTCCAGAAATGGAACCATGTGCCGGACTGAGGTTTGCAGGGCGGGGTTCTGGAGTCGTGTGCGGGCTTGGGGAGAGTCCCTGCAGCGGCTTGCCCAGGACCTGGAGACTGTGGCATGTGAGGTGCGCTCTGGAGCAGCACCTGGCCTGTCGGCTTTTCTTCTGAGGGACCAGTTCATCGATGCTCTTGACAGTGCAGAGTTGATAGTGCAAGTGAGGCAGGCACAACCCAGAAGCATGCAAGAAGCACTTGCCAGGGCTCTGGAACTTGAGTCCTACATCGGGTCCAGTACATCCACATTTCAGACGAGTCATAGTGCAGGATTCAGGGCACGAAGTGGGCAGGCTCAGGAAGTGGAAATATTCGAAGGAAGTTGCTGGTATTATGAGGAGCCAGGACATCGGAAGGTGGATTGCAACAAGTGGAAGAGGAAACAGAAGATCAGAGGAAGTTGCTGGTATTGTGAGGAGCCGAAGCATCGGAAGGTGGATTGCAACAAGTGGAAGAGAGAACAGGAAGACCAAGCAACGGAAGTGCAGGAGGATGGTGACAGTTTCCCGAGGGAGGAAGTGAATCAGGAAGAGGATCAAGACCTTCCAGGAGCAGTGGACTGCGTGGAGGAGCAAGCACGTCGTCGGAAGCAGATCAAGACCTTCCAGGAGTGGACTGTGTGGAGGAGCAAGGACGTCGTTGGGAGCGGCACAGAAGAAGACCTGATAAGTTGAAAGATTATTTTGTGTATTGTTAGATGTTTCATTAGGATTAATTATGTTTGTATACTGTATATTGTGCAGTTTTGTCGGAACGACAAAGAACTAGGGAGGGGGTAGTGGTACGAAGGGGGATTTGCCAGTTAGGTGTTCGAGAATCTTCTCGGTGTGTTCTGTACAGTAGGCTAGGCTAGTTCCGGTATCGGTACGAGTCAGAGTTGCCAGTTTGCCTGCTGTTTGAGCATAGTTATTTCGCAAGTTTTGCATTAATTTTTATGATCTTTTTCTCTATAATGTTTTATTTACGTGATTGTTCGTTAAATTATGTAATTCAATTCGTTTGGTAAATGAGTTAGAGTGTTATGTAATGTAAGAAGACTCTGGCATGTTTGATGTCTCTTAATTGGTAACTGTGTTGCTGGGGG
The DNA here is from genome assembly GCA_018397915.1 of Birgus latro. Lineage (NCBI taxonomy): Eukaryota > Metazoa > Arthropoda > Malacostraca > Decapoda > Coenobitidae > Birgus > Birgus latro. Next base: position 14,552 of record JAGKTI010004557.1, read on the forward strand.
GGGGTTAGCACAAGCACATACCAGAACTGTGGAGAAATAGATCATTCTCGAGTAATGCAAGGTTATATAAGGATGGGGGATGAGAGTGTAGGAGGTTTTTAAGGTTGTCGCGGTCAGTGTCAGTGAAGTGTGTATATTTTCGGTACTTGTGAAGTTATTGAAGTGTTTTTGTGAAAACAGTGAAGTGTTGCCAAGTATCAAGTGAAATTGCAGTTAGTACAGTTTGTATACGTCCAGTGCTTGTGTGAACAGTGAAGTGAAGTTAGCAAGCATAAAGTGGAATTGTTTGGAAAATAAAGGCAGTCAACTTTAAGAAGCCAGTGTTTATCTTTGCCTTAGCTGATCTTGTGTACTGTACACCTACAGTCTGACCATAGGAAGAACAACTCACTGGACAAAGTCCTTCCCATACTGCACTACAGCTGTTGGAGCCTGTGGCAGTGTGGGGACGTGGGACGCAACAGTATCTAATGACACCCTAAACATTGAGGAATACAATATGTGGAGAAGAGATAGAAATTTGATATAAGGAGGAGGGGTTATGATATTAACAAAGAAAAATCCACAATTCAAAGAGATAAACTAGGTATACCCATACAAGTAGAATTAATTACAGTAAAGATCATCACATCTGAATGGCAAATAATGGTGGCAGATTTAAAGCAACATGCCACCCAGAACAAACACTTGGGAAAGAGGCGAATATGAAGACTTGGCAGAAAGTACAACGCAGAGTTTAAGAGCCCAGCTACATAGAAAGAAAAATCTGAAAGAATTATATTAACTGGAGATTTCAATACAAATGTAAATTGGAATCCTCTAGATTTAAGAAGCTATGAAAGCTGTTGGGATCAAAGGCTCCTGGATCTAGTACAGGAATTTTTCTTAAAACAACGTGTAAAGAAAAATACCAGAAAACGAAGACTAGAAGATCCATCATTATTAGATCTTATATTTACTAGGCAAGATAATGATACTGACAGCATAATGTATCACCCTCCTTTCGGCAAAAGTGACCATGCAATATTAAACTGCAATTTCAGGATTGCATATGATATAGTTAACTAATGAAAATTGCAAGAAGAACCTAAACTACAAAAAGAGCAACTACTGTGACCTAAAGAAGTCTGTCTCTCTATCTATCCATTGCCAGACGCCATAATCCCGTAAGGGGTGGCCATTTGACGTTGAGTTATTTGTTTTACGGGGAGGGGAACTAACCCTCCACCAACCCACTTGTTGACACGTAGGAAGCACGTATGGTTTTGTTATATGGTTACCACCCAGCGTTGTAAATGAAATGGTTTCTTGGTTTACAGGAAACCATTTGGCTTCTCAATCAATGTAAAGCCACCTGTAAGGGAAAGAAAAGCAATAAGAAGTGACATGAAAGATGAGAGAAATAGGAAGAGAGGAGGGCAGGCACAGAAAAAGAATGATAAAGGCTAAGGAAGAAGTAGGCAGCACTGCATCAAGTGAGTGGATGATGATCGCCACCACCTACCACCTAAAGAAGTACTTTTTAGAAATAGATTGGGAAAAGGAACTTAGAGGACAAAATATAAATGTTATATATACAGTATATATACCATTACCGTATATATATATATTTCATTCATTCATTCATTATCCAATCCTATGTCGCCCCACAGAGGAGCGTAGAAGCCTGGGGCTAGGCAAGTTGGTCCTGACATTTAAGATGAGAGTGACCAGCCTCACTCATCCCTGAATGGCATTACGTGAGCAATAAACCCCAACCATCCCTTGGATATAAACCTTCACCGGTTCAATCCGATTGGAGCGCCGTAATTACTCACTAAACCACCAGGCGCCAATATACTGTATATTGTATAGAGAGAGAGAGAGAGAGAGAGAATCTGTTAATTTTATGAAACAGGAGTCCAAAATTATATCCCTCACCACAAAAAAACAGAAATAAGAATAAATAGTTTAATACAGAATGTAAAAAATCAAAAGAGAAAAGAGATTTGCTGTGGAATAGATACAAAAGACAATAGTGAGAGGGCATATAACAGCTATAAACGGACAAGAAATGATTATACAAGATAGGGAGAGAAGCTGAAAGACAGTTTGAGGAAGACATTATAAATAATAGTAGTGATCAATGAAAGCTGTTTTACAGCTACATCCGAAGTAAAACCAATGTTAAGCATAAAATACAATCCATCATGGATTTGGGGATAACCTATATCCAAGAAGAAGATATCTGTGAAGTACTTGACAAAAAATTCCGATCAGTTTTTACAAAAGAAAGTAATTTTAAGAGAGATGATAAGGAACATGCATGCCCACACACATATTACCATATATACGATTATCGGAACAAGAGGTACAGTAAGAGTTGAGTAAATTAGATAAATTAGACAAAGGAAAAGCAAATGGTCCTGACGAAATTTCTGGTTGGGTGCTACATGAATGTGCAGAAGAGTTAAGCAGACCATTATATTTAATATTCAAGGAATTTTTAAGTCAAAGTAAACTACCTGATATCTGGAAGAAAGCAAACATTGTTCACCTGTTCAAGAAAGGGAATAGACAGGATTTACTCAGCTACCAGCCAGTATCCTTGACCAGTGTTTTAAGAGCTGATAAGAAAAATTTGGGTAAACCATCTGCACATTACAATATGATAACAGAATGAGAGTTTGGTTTTAGGAAGGGAAAATTAAGTTACTAGAGCTGCAGAAACACTACAGAAAAGAGAAGGATGGGTAGACAGTATCCATTTAGATTTCAAGAAAGCATTTGACAGAGCACCACACCAAAGACTTTTATGGAAACTGTACCATCAAGGAGGAGTCCAAAGTAATCTGTACTGTTGGATGCAAGATTTTTTCCAGGAAAAAGGAAATGAGAACAATACTAAAGGGAAATTACTCATCATGGAGAGAAGTAACCTGCAGAGTTCCACAGGGCTCAGTGCTGGCACCAGCTATGTTTTTAGTATATATAAATGAAACAAATGGAAGCTATCTATATATGTCTGCTGATGCTGCACATATACGGAGTAGAATTACAAACACAAACTCTTGCAGAGAGCTACAAAAAGAAAGAAATAAGTTTCTTGAATGGAGCAATAGATGGCAAATGGAATTCAGTGTACACAAATGCCATGTACAGTAACTGTGTGTGGCAAAAGTGGAAAAAGACCAGACTGGGATTATAAGCTAGAAAGTTCAACCCTGCAAATATCAGAAAAGTAGAAAGACCTAGGAATGATTATCAGTAACAGACTATCTCCGGCTGACCATATCAGTGAGAAGGTACAGAACATGTATACACTGCTCGCTAATAGGAGAATAGCATTCACATATATAAGTGAAGACATGCTGAGAAAGATTATAACATCATTCATCAGACCAGCCCTGGCGTATACATCAGTAGTTTGGAATCCATATCACAAAAAATACATAGATAAGATTGAAGAAGTACAGAGGGCCGGGCCTGGTCGTTTTAGCCATAAGTTATTTAGGCTGAAATGTCCAAACTGGCAAACAGCTGAATCGCCTAACTCCCTAAACAGCATAAACCTGTCTAGCTATCTATTGCCAGACGCCTTAATCCAGTAAGGGGTGGCCACAAACAGATTGCCTCCATGTTGCCCTGTCCCCCGCCATTTCACTGCATAAATAAACAGCATAAATAACCAAACTTCATCAAGATGACATTGGTTAGGTTAGGTTAGATTAGGTTAGACAGTGTACATATCTGTACATTTATTACCATTTGTGGGAGAAAATATTGTTAAGAAGCAGGATTTGGTAGTTAGGTAGTCTAGAAGTTTCTCACTGTTTCTTGTACCATAGTTCCATTATGAGTCAGAGTTGCCAGTTAGCCTGCTGTTGGTGAGTGTAGTTGTTTTGTAAGTTATGCATTAATTAATTGTGCTCTTTTTCTCAATAATGTTTTACTTACGTGATTGTTAAATTATGTAATTTAACCTAAGTTTGTATGCTGAATAATTTAGAGTGTTATGCAGTGTAAGAAAACTTTGGCATGATTTGGATGTTTCCGAGTTGGTAACTGTTGTAACTGATGCTCTCTCTCTCTCTCTCTGTAATACACAGAACTGTGGAGAAATGTAGAACACTCTAGAATATAGGAAGCTTATATAAGGATGGGTGGAAAAGACTAGAGCGAGCTCAGTAAGTCTCAGTTCGGTTTGAGTGTCAGTGCAGTGCAGTTTGTATATTTTCGGTGCTTGTGAAAGTAGTGAAGTGTTGCTGGCAAACTGTGAAGTGTTATTCCAACGTGTATACTTCTGGTACTTGTGAAAATAGTGAAGTGAAGTTGGGAAGCATTAACTATAATTATTTGGAAAATGAAGACAGTGAAGTTAAGAAGCCAGTGTTTATTTTCACCTCAGCTGATCTTGTGTGCTGTACACCAAAAGGCTGACCATAGGAAAAACAACTCGCTGGGCAACGACCTTCCTATACTGAACTACTGCTGTTGGAGCCTGTGGCAGTGTGGGACGGGGACGTAACATTGGTGTCAGGAGTGTGGATTTTTAGAGAAAGCTGCAGTGAGTCTGTAAGATCCTGATTTATATGCTGTTTAAATTATGAAGATTCCACCGGTTTGACACCAGTGTAATAATGAAAATATGACTGATTACCACCCCTGTCACTAGCGTAATAATGCGATTTTTTTTTTATCATACAAATTATGGTAGGAAATCTCACCGCTATAACACCAGTTTAAGGGCGGAAATTTTAAGGGGGCCTCGTTAATTTACTAACATTAGAAAGAATTACCATGAAGAAGTAAGTAAAACAATAGCAGGCTGCCACCACCCAGCGTTTGCCAGGAAAGAAATATTAGTCCCGTTACAGTAAGAGATAGGACAATGAGGCCTTGAGACTGTAATTAGGGTAGCGTGAGTAGATTAGAGTGCGTGAATCCTTTAGATAGTAACATACGTTGTGGGCCACTCAATCTCACAATCAAACTTCCCAGAGCATTTTAGATCAAACACATAAGTAAAATGATTAATCAATGATTTATTAACTTTAACATACAGTATATAAAAACTAACCTTCGATCAAAAGAAATAAAGTACACAGATTATTCTTCAGACTATGATTCCTCTAGAAAAACTGGAATAATAGTATTCTCTTCTCCACAGAAATTGATACTTGGTAGACTAACATAACATGGTACATAGCTTTTTTGTAATCGTGTATTCACCACAGTTGATAGGATACTTGGGCTATTATCACTCAATAAGAAGTTGTAAAATCGTACACACAGATGAATTTATGCCCGATCAGTAGAGTTACATACATTAGATATACATATAACTTCACCTCTTAACCTAATACAGTGTATATACATAAAAAGAAAGAAAGAAGTATAATTCAAACACGGGCTTGACTTGCACTTCCACGGTCTCTAACGGACTCGTCGATCTAACTCACCGAGTCACAACCTTCCACCAAAAATTACTCTAAGTCTGGTATATTCTCCCTAATTTCCCAAAGGTTTACATAAATTGATATAGTTATATATATAATTGGTTGTATAAGAATGATTCTATTTAGACTTCAAAGCGTTTGTAATACCTTGTACGTTAGAGGATACGTCTTCATAAATCACACTCGCTATCTACTAAAACATTTCACTTTAGAAGAAAAGGCTTTTCAAATGGACCATACATATACATAATCGACCTCACAATACGGAAAGAGATGGAAAAGGGAGGAAATTGTGTATGGGCACTGGCAAGAAGAACCGTTTGGTCACTTCAGCACCGTGTCGAGATGCCTCGATGAAACACCGACAATCTGTTAATTCGTTGCTGTCAGGACTCCCA
>JAGKTI010004557.1:29260-49846 GCA_018397915.1 Birgus latro
AAAAAAAAAAAAAAAAACTACCAGGATTGGGGAAGGTAATTGGTTAAGAATCTGCCGGGACGGGGCGGGTTAACGTAAGGCTACATATAAGACATTGGAATTTATATAAATGCCTAATAACCTCAAGTGAATGATTGACAAGAAGTTGTATGCAGCCTTCATGGATCTGGAGAAAGCATATGACAGGGTGGATAGACAAGGTTTGTGGAAGGTATTAAGAATATATGGAGTGGATGGGAAGTTGCTGAAGGCAGTGAAGAGTATGTATGAGGGTGCTAAGGCTGCAGTGCGTGTGGATGGCAAACTGAGTGAATCTTTCCATTTGAAGGTTGGATTGAAACAAGGATGTGTCATGTCTCCATGGTTGTTCAATCTGTGTATGGATGGGGTTATAAAAGAGATACAAGGTCGGGCAGTGGATGTTGGAGTGGCCCTAGTGAGAGAGGGCAGTGTGTGGAAACTCCCTGTACTGTTGTTTGCAGATGATACTGTGTTGTCGAGTGAAGACGAAGGGGAGCTGCAAGGCTTGGTAGATGAGTTTGGGAGAGTGTGTAAGAAACGGAATCTAAAGGTGAATGTGGGGAAGAATAAAGTGATGGTCTTCGAGAGAAGTGAAGCCAGTGAGTGTAGTGAGTGTACAGTGAGATTGGATGGGAAGGATATGGAGAATGTGAGTGAATTTAAGTACTTGGGCAGTGTGATGAGTAAGGATGGTAGTCTGGAGGGTGAAGTGCTCGAAAGGGTGCATCAGGGAAGGAAGGTTGGTGGTTCGTTGAAAGCAGTGATAAGAAACAGGGAGGTGAGCATGGAAGTGAAAAAGTTGTTACATGACAGTATTGTGATACCAACTCTGACATATGGAAGTGAAGCTTGGACCCTGTTGGAAGGACAGAAATCAAGAGTGAGAGCAGTGGAAATGAGTTATTTGAGAGGAGCATGTGGAGTCACATGGAGAGACAGACTAACAAATGAGGAAGTGAAGGAGCATTGTGGTGTGGTTGAGGATGTGATGGGAAGCGTTAGGAGAAACACGTTAAGGTGGTTTGGGCATGTGGAGAGGATGGAGAGTGAAAGATTGACGAGGAGAGTGTATGTGAGTGAGGTGGAGGGGGCAAGAGGGAGGGGGAGGCCGAGGATGAGATGGAGGGATGGAGTGGAGAGGTATATGAGAGAGGGGGGTGTCAATTGGGAGCGTGGTAGTGAAATGGCAGGGGACAGAGTGACATGGAGGCGATTTTTTTGTGGCCACCCCATTCGGGATTGAGGCGTCTGGCAATAGATAGATAGAATGATTGACTTACTCAAAAATTATACAGATAATCTTCATATTATGTCTACATTGTCAGCTAATCAATCAATCTCAACCTACTGCATCCAAAAATTAACAATAAGATTACTGAAGATACCTATGGGAGATGCCAGATTATAATTCAAAGTTGATTACAGTGAGGCAGAAACAAGTTAATTATTGACTACAAGTGCAAATTATAAACTAATATCCAAACCAATCCTATTCAGTGAACATAGACCTTGATAGTTCCCCATGAAATTAGTTATTATAGTATTAATTAATTAATATTAAGTATATTTATAGAATGACGGAATCATCCATGTTTTGACGGGAATTGTCTGATGGCGAATTGACTTCACGGCAAATTTTCCTGGAACCAGTCCACGTCCCTCCTCGCAGCTTTGCTGCACTTGAGGATATTTTCGCAGCTCTACACATTTTCGTACTGTTTAGACATGCCCCCCATGCGCCCTGTATCATCTCCAGCATCGGGGGAGCCCTCTGCAGACCATACACTAATTCTGGAGATGAAATTGGAAATTACGCCACGAGGAGGGGCAGGGAGTCTCGGAGATTGGGAGTACTTTAGGCCTTGCAGCTTCCACTGTTGGAACTGTGACCAAGAAAAAGGAGATGTACAAGAAAATGGCCACTTCATTCTCTACATCTACAGGTATTACAGTACAGTAAAACCTTGATGTAACGGACTTCAGTAGACCGGAATTCGCTTTTATCGGACTCGAGGAGCTACCAGACTAAACTCCTATATATCGGAAAAAGTCCGATAAAGCCAGAAAGCAGTCCGGACTGCCTGACAACTTCAGCTATGTTCACCACAATAAAACAAGTAAAAGACATGTTTTTCAGTGCACAGTACAGTATTATTATACCATTTGATTAATGTAGTGAAGGTATAACACAGTACAATACTGCAATGGTGGTGAAAACCACTGATGCAATCCGGACTAATGTCTGATATATCGGAAAAATTCCAGATTAGGAGGGGTAAGTCCGGATGTCGCTTTTATCAGAATTTTGCATATTTCGGACTGGCCTGACCCCCAATTAGTCCGTTATAGTGAGGTCTTACTGTACTTACTTCTACAGTTAATACTTACTTCAAAATAGGAGGGGTAAAGTTTAGGTGGGGGGTCCGAGGAGGACCTGGAACGCATCCCCCCCTTTTTATGTAGCTATTTTTCAATGGGGAAAATTGCTTGAATATACGAAATTTTGCTTTACGAAAGCTTTTTCTGGTCCCTATCCCTTTCGTATACCGGGGATCCACTGTATTACATTTCAGGGCAAGTCATCTCAAATACGAATTTTCCCTATGGAATTCCAAAGGGCCCCATTCTCTCACCCAGCCTCTTCAGCCAATATGTGTATGATATTCCCACACCCCGGCCACCCCAAAACATTGCCTCAAATGCAGATGGTATCACCATAACAACCAAACACCACATTGCAGACACAGCCTTCACACTGCAACAGGACTACCACAACACACTGCAGACTTGGGTGCAGGATGTCAGGCTGAAGATTACCCCAGGTAAATCATCACAACACTCGTCACAATCAGTAAACATGAACACAAGTACTCTCTCATTACGCTTAATGATGTATGTGTGTCACACTCTCTCCAATAAGGTCTGTGAAGTGACATATGACACTGGCTTCACCTTCAAGGACCATATTCAAGATATTAACTGATGGTTCACCCCCAGACTCATTGCACTGAGGGCAACCAGAGGGCCAGACTTTGGGGAACAAGAAGAAACACTCTCCTTGCTCTGCAAATAGTTCATTAGATAATTGATGTCCTATGCCTCCCTGGCATGGACTCCATCACTTCTAATACCCAGTGCACATCAAGATTAGGGTTGCAGGAGGCAGACCGAAGAAGACCTGGGATGAGCTCATATAGTGTGGCCTCAGGGGTAAGGGACTGAATAGAGTGGCTGTCAGAGATCATGCAGCATGGAGAGCCACCATTAGTTGTCCAAGGCCGACCCATGCAAGTATGTTGGAGCCTTTATAAATGAACAAAACAAATACCTTGCAAATCATACAAGACAACACCCTATGCATCATCACTGGCTGCACGAAAACTACTCCCACAGCTCACTTACACTCTGAAACTAAAGTCCTCCTGTCAGAGACTACCTTTACATGAGGGACACACATTTCAATTCAGCAACCTCTTCCATAACACTCTTGTCATTACATGACAAATACACACAGCACACCCAGGCACATAAAATAGTCACCACACAAACATTAGCAAAGCCTCTACAACAATATCCCACCTCTAGATATTTCAACACTAGTAATGAAAAAACAACAAGCCTATATACTCACTTCATATGCAGAACAATACAACACCTTGATCACAACACCATACTATGAGTCCCCCTCCTGACATCAGCCCACCAGAGGTGTCCTTAAATAGGGATGATCAAGTTCACCCAGCTAGGCTTAGAGCAGGACATCACTCAGCCCTCCTCAGCTACCAGCTTTGTTTTGGTTGGGTGGAATCACAGATGACATGTGCCCAGCTTGTAAACTAGGCCCACACAATATAACACACATATTGGAGCAGTACACAGCACAAGCCACCCAAAGACACAGACCAACATCAGTGGTGTAGGGAGTCTGGGGGACAACCCCACAGGGACAGATGCATACCTGTGGTTGATGGGTCTGCTCAATCAGATGGACTGGGGTTGAGCAACAATAGCAACAGTAACTTCATCTGTGTGTCTGTCTCTCCATGTAACTCCACATGCTCTTCCCACATAACTGATATCAACTACTGTTACTCGTGACTTGTGTCCTTTCTAACAGGGTCCATGATTCACTTCCATATGTTATATATAATGGGAATCCCAATGCTCACTTCCCTATTCCATGTCACTGCTCATTTCATAATTTTGTGGGGGTTGACCTCATCATTCAAAATTACAGGTACATCCCAGGCTATGCTAGTTGCATCTGGTACTGTAATAGGTGGAGCATGTTGTGGCCTACATGCCATTATTCAAATCCATGAGGTAATCAGAGGTTTTGGTATCATATAGACTACCGTATGGCAGGGGTAACCTAGCCCCCTATACGTAGAAGCAGGCAATAGTAGAGTTGATGATTTTATGTTTTTATTCATATGAGTACTGTACAGTATACAGATGAAGACTTGAGAAAACCAAAACGTGTGTTGCCAAGATTGTCTCGGGTTAAATCCTGCTTAGTGGCTAACAGTTCGTTTAACATTACTCTGACTGCAAATATCATATACATTTTGACATTCACTGGAAATCATAGACCATCATTAACCCTAGTTTACTGACAGCATTTATCTAAATATGAGATAATGTTTTTTTTTTCCCCAGAGGTTAGCATCCATCAGTCCTGAGCTTGGCAGTCAGTTTTTCTATGGTGATTATCACAGTATCAGTACTTATGCTTATTGGAAAGTTCTAGCATCTTGGGATATAATCTTAATTGCTTCCTTCGGCTCTCATGTTGGCTAACAAGGGGTGTATGCCTGATAATTAACCCTTTCGCGCACGGTATCGCGATTTGCGTTACATGTGGTGTGGTGTGCAAAAGCACAGGACCGCAAATCGCGTGAAAACGCAAAAAAAAAAAAAAATAATAATAAGTTTTTGGTCGATTTGCATCAAATTTTGTAGCATTCTAGCAGCCACATGCCTCTCCCGAGGTAAGACTTTGGCAACACTGCAGTGACTCCTATGTGCCTGTACGTTGTGATAGAATCTCAGTGCTCCACTAGCAGCCAGAGGGCAGGGTCGTGCTGTGTTGTGTTGTCCCTTTAAATCTGCCATTTTCCCCCTCCCACCCGATTCTGAAGCCATTATTGAAATATTGTGACTGTACAGTGTTTTTTACTATACTGTGAAGTGATTGTGTCTATTGAACATAGATATATTGTTTGTAAAGCATTGGGGCCCGTTATCAGCTGTTAGGCCTAGAGGCAGAGTCTGGTTTGTTATAGCGGGGTTTCCACTCACCCTGCCTGTAAAATGATGTATTTTATTTTTATAGTGAAGCCATTACTTACATCTGTGAAACATATAGTGCCTGGATTAGTGAAATAACTGACCTACCATAGCAGGCATTATGTTATGCCATAGAGATAACATAGACATATGGATTAGTTGCTAAGGGAACAGGCGGTCTCTTACACCATACAGTAGGGAAGGGGAATAACAGAAGAGGCTGGGATGGAATCATGTGATAGTGTTTTATATTGCATATGGTTCAGTGTGAAATATACGTGTAAAATAGTGCAGCAAGTGTTCACCGAGAAATATTGCGTGCATTGACTGACAGCGGAAAGTTACGTAATGATCAGAGACAAGAAAATACGCCACACAGCGACACATATATGACATTGTATATGTATGTCGTGCAGCAAATGTTCGTGGAGAAATCTATTGTGTGCATTGTATGTGTTAGGCAAACGTGGTGCAAGGAACAGAGAATATGCCACACACACACACACACACCCATGAACACACACAAAACTCACACACTACCTAACTCATCTTCAATCCCTTCAAGTTCCTGCCAGCAGCTCAACACCTCTGGAGCAAGTGAGTTATCCATATTTTGTTGATTTGTACATTGACCTGTTTCTACATTTCTATATTTTTTTCATAAATAAGTGTTGTTTTTTACATATACACAAATGAGATGGAAGAAAGTTCAGCTTTAGCAAAAAGACTAGTGGAAATGTCAAGTTACTGAGAGCACTATCAAAGAGCTTATGATATTTCTCGTGCATAATTTGAGTAAAAAATAATAATAAAACGTAACGAGCGAAAATATGTAAGTATTCGTGAGGCAGGGAAATTGAGCGTTTTTATCTTGCTTGAGGGCGAGGAAGAGTGTTCTATCTTTGTCGTCCATTTACTCCAAAATTATTGAACGTATCGATTTCCTGTAAGAACCATGATAAAGATCAGTGAATTCTACATATGTACAGGACATAACTATGTAATTCTCTAATGAAAAGTTGTGGTTACGTAGGCGGTTATTGTGCATGCATGACGAAAGTGCACCGCGGCTGCTAGTACCCTGTAGTTTTTTGCGATTTACTCGGAAACTATGAAGCGTATCAAAACAAAAAGGTATCAGAAGAAAGCTTATGAAATTCTACATAAGATTATGTAATAAAACATCAGGTGTGCGAGAAAATTTCTGCAGTATACCTCCCTGAACAAAAATCAATTTTTTTTTTACAAAAATGGCTTTTAGTTTTTGGCTATTTTCTCGAAAACTACAAATCGCATCACAACCGGACATACCTCCTTAGAAAGCCAATGAAATTCTCTATCAAAACTTATAATAACATTTTTCTGTATGATGGAAAACACTCGAACGACGATGTTGGAAAGTGAGATCAACGTTCCAAAATGTTTATTCACGGCGGCCTTATGTACTTTTATTCGTATTTTTCTGGTTTTTCTTTTGGCTTATCAGCTAGAACAAACATCAGCGAATAAGATGATGTGAGTTTCAGGGCAACATTTTGAGGTTTGGGTGGCGAAAATGTGGCAAGAATACATGTAATTTGCATACCGCGGGCTGCCAGTGGAGCACCCGCGGGAGTAAAATCGTGAGCCATGAAACTTAATAAAACTTACCGTGCGCGAAAGGGTTAATCACAAAATAGTGTAAGATACAGATGATATCAGTCTCAGTAGAAACTACAGGAGTCTTCATAACTACCCAGACCTAGCCTATTGGCTTTGCTGTGATGTAATTTTTTTTGTTTTGTTACTACTGGCAGAAGTTTGTATGCAGCTTATGAGACTTTTTATCACAAAGGGACTTAATGGAGTTTTCACTGCAAGACATCTTCGTTCATTTCGTTCATTTTTTAAGGCTCCGACATGCGTTCATGAGTTGGCCTTGGTCACCTAATGGTGGCTCTCCGTGCTGCTCGATCTCTGGCAGCTTCCCTGTTCAGTCTCTCATCCCTGGGGTCACACTCAATGACCTCGTCCCAGGTCTTTTTTTTGGTCTGCCTCTCATAGCCCTATTGCTAATGTTAACACTTCTCACTTTCTGCACCCAATTATCATTCCCCATCCACTCCACATGCCCAAACCATCTCAGTCTACCTCTCCTCATCACATCAGTACATTGCAGTCCTATCCTACCCCTCAACACTTCCGTTGTAAACCTAGCCCCCCCAGGCCTCATACTCATGGACACACTGCACATCCACCTAATCAAAGTCATTTCTGTACGTTTGAGCCTACGAATATCCTCCTCCTTTACTGCCCAAGTCTCACTACCATACAGAATTACACTCCTAATACATGCTGCATACAGTGATCCCATAGCACAGAAGGAGGGCCCTCTCAATTTCAGGAGAGACAACACGTCCCTGAACTTCTTCCAACCACTACTCACTTAAGTCACAGAGCTAGCTCCAGCCCTTCCTTCAGCACATAACATGTCTCCCAAATAACAAAACTCTTCCACACACTCAAGAGACTCACCAGCAAGTTCAATCCTTTCAAGCCTGACAGTCTGCATCTGCTCTTCCTGACACACTCACACATGGAATCAGCATTATCTCACAGTCTACCTCTAATACCACCACATCTCTTATGCACCCTCTTATCAGAGACTTCACAAGATGGAATTAGCCTACTTCCCACACCCTTGTGGCAAATCACACATGGTCACTTTCCCTCTTCTTTGATAGTACTGCCACCAGCCCTATAGATACCATCACTTTTGTTTTATTTGCATCTTCTCTTAATTCCTTGTGCCCCATACCATCTCTCCATTTAATAAATCTTTCCTCCACCTCCCTTTCCTTCTCTGCCATCAACACCAAATGATCAGCATAGCTATAACATCTCCCACGGGGTCCATTTCTGAAGTCACTTGAGAAGGCTTCAAGTACCATTATAAACAACAAGGGACTCAAAACTGACCCCTAATGCACACCAGCATTCACAGAAAGCTCATCATTCAAGTCTCCATTCACCCTTACCTCAGTGCGAGCACCCACATAGCCTACATGGCCATAACCACCCTGACCAGCCACTCCTTGATCCCAAGCTTTCTCATTGCCCACTTCTCCACCTCTCCAGGGACTCTTGTCAAAAGCCTTCTCCAAATCAGCAAAACAAAGTACAGTTCCCTTTTCTTTCCTATATATTTTTCTTATATATTTTTCAAACAGTGAATACAGCATCAGTGGTCCCTTTGCTTGGCAGAAACCCAAACAGCATCTCATCAATTTTTTTTCTCTTTCTCTAATCATACCTTCTAGAACTCTCTCCATTACCTTCATTGTCTGGTCTAAAAGCTTTATGCCTCTATAATTTCCTCTTTCCAGGGCATCACCCTTCTCCTTGTACGCATTTACAGTTACACTCTCCTGCCAATCATCTGAGACAGCACAGGCATAAATAATCGTCTTTATCAGGTCAGTGACTAACCTCACTCCTATATCTCCTGAGACTTTCAACATTTCAGTCAACCCAGATACACCTGCTGCCTTCCCCAACTGCATCCTGCCTATTGCCCTGCTCACAGTAGCAGCATCAATCAAAGGCCAAGGGCCAAACAATGGATTTGCTTGCTCCAAACCTTCCATGTCCCAGTCAAACTCCTCATTCAACAACCGGCTGTAATGCTCTCTCCATGCATCCTTAATGTCCCCACTGTTCACCACTACCCTTCCTTCATCATTCTTCACACACACACACTGCTCACCTAAGATATCCCTATTCTCCCTCTCCATCTGATTTGCCACCTTAAATATCATATTCTTCCTTTCCATACGATTTAGGTTATCTAGTAAAAGTCTCTGTGACTCAGATTTCGCCCTGTAAACCTCCTTTCTAGCCCTATGTGTGGCAACTAAGTATTGCTGTCTGTTACCACCCTTCTTTCATTCCCAGAAAAGCCTTCTCTTCTCCTTGACTGCAGCTTCTACACCATCCCACCACCAAGTTACTTTATGTCTTGGTGGGCCTCTTGTCCATTCACATACTGAGTCAGTGACTCTCAAGAGGTTGTTCTTGAGGGCTGTGTACTGTTCATTAACACTTCTGTCAATGTCTCCCTGTTCAGCCACCACTCTCCTCATCTTGTTATAGAAGGCATCCCTTACTGCTTGGTTTCTTCCTAGGTGCATAGGTCCTCTTTTTCATCACCTGCTCCTTAAGCACCATATCACATATCAATAACTTGTATTGCTGTACACACTCCTTGCTCACTATTACTTTAACATTCCCCACCAACCTCCTATCAGCCCTCCTGACCAGAAAATAGTCTATCTGGCTGCTATTTCCCCAAGACTCATATGTAATCAACCAAGCTACTCTCTCTCTCTCTCTCTTCCTAAAATATGTGTTGCCACAATCGTGTTCATTGCCTCTCCAAACTCGAGTATCCCTTTCCCCTTTCTCATTTCTTGTACCATATGCACATCCACCATGTATTCCTTCATATCCTTGTGCTTCTTCACCTACTTGACCATTTAAGTCCCCTCCCAAAACTATAATCTCATCATCCCCCATACATACAACATGTATTAAGTCATCCTAAAATCTGTCCTTTTCTACCTTATCCAAGCCTGCCTATGGACCATATGCCGTTATAAATGCAGCCATTTTCCCACCGAACAAAATTTTCACTACTGTTATCCTGTCACTTAAAGTACTCTCATAACATTCAGGAAACACTCCACCCATTTCTTCCCAACTAGCACATCCACACCATTATATCCATCTTTCCTAGCCTGACAAAACAGTGTATAATAACAATCTCTCCCAACAGTCTTTCTGGCTTATCCACCCCTATACTGGACTTCTTGCACACATCCCACATCCACCCACCTCCTACTCAGTGTCTCAACCACTTCCCCCACTCTACTTCTCAAACTTCCCACATTCCATAAAGCCGCTTTGATCCCCCTGGGTGATTTAGCATCCTCAGGCTTGCTTTGAATTTCATTCTTTAACTTGGACATAATCAATCAAAATAAAAGGGAGAGACATTCCCACAGACCCCACCCACTGCAGTCCCAGGTCCAGGCAATGGATCTGGGACCCCAAGTCCACCCACCTTGACCAGTGGCTGTGGTAGTGACCTTGGTGTATCCTGCCAGGACAGCAACAGGGACACCCTCCAAGCGTGCCTTGGCTCTGTAACTGCCCCACCGTTATATACGGTACTCATTCTTAGAGCAGCCTCCTAGGGTGCTACTCCCAGGTTCAGGGCCCTCTCTGTTGGGCAAAGTGGCAGCCTGGGAACTTCAGTGCCCTGTACTCTTTAGCACAGGTTCCTGTCCCATCTCACCCCAGCCCCCCAGTTTATGCTGGCAGACTCCTCGTCATGCCTCCCTTCAAAAGATCTGCCACTAGTTAGTGAGGGCAAAGTTTTCTGGCCACATGGCCTTGCTGGCATCATCCCCTGTGATTTAGTGGGGTACAGTGTATGATATGTATAGTGCATGTGGTGTAGTGTATGAGATGGAGGAAGTGTTTGGGAGAGTATGCTGGTCTACTTTCCATGTTAGTGTCACAAAGAAAAGGTCAGCAAAGGGGGATGGTTAGGTAGCTAGTGAAACAGGACCTCCAGCTCTCCCTATCACCTGCATTCCCATTCCCCTCGGGAGCGCCACCCTGATCGGCTGGTGCTACAGCCTCCTAATCTAAATGAAATTGTCTGGTAGTTACTACAGTAAAATATAAGATACAGTTGTACAGTGGGGCCTCACATCTGGTGAATACAGTAGCCTAAAAAAATCATGCCAGATGTGAAACTGCCAGATCTGGGGCAAACTTTAAATGAGAAAAAATTAACAGGAGTCTTGTTACCCAAAAATTTTCCTATTTTACATAGCTATTTTTGTACTTTTATCTCAAAGAAGTTAAATATAACTGTACTAAACATTAATATAAATAGGCTATGTAAAGGAAATAAAATCTCATCAGTATCAAGTTCAGGAGTGTTTTATTGGGCCAAAAGTGTGAGTTATTAGTTGATGAATAACTACTGGGTGGCAGCTTGGGTCACTGCCCCATCATCTAGTTGAACACCACCAAATACTAGAAACGGGCACAAAAACTAGTCAGGCAAGGTGGTAGCCGTGGTCTGTGCGGTGGCGGTGCACACAATGGCGTCGTCACAAGATAGCAGCCAAGTGCTGATCTGGATGCATGTGGAATTCCACCAGATGCTGGGCTTTGGAAAGTTTCTAACCTGTCGCCAGATATGAAACTGACAGATAAAAAAACGCCAGATGCGAGGCCCTCACTGTAACTCGCACTCACAGAAACTCACAGACGACTCCTGGAAGAGGTTAAAAAGCCTGGACTCCAGTTCTAAATTATTATAACTGGTTCTTATGGTCAAATGGTCATTGTGGTTGAAGCGCGTGTGATCCATTAGTTTTGTATAATCAGATATATATTTCTGAGCTTTCCATGCTTTATCCAATTTGTTTTTAAAATCCACTACTGAGGTTGCTTCCATGACTGACACTGGGAGAGTGTTCCATCTATTTACCATTCTGTTACAAAAATTGTATTTTTTTATATCTAATCTTGGCTGCTGTTTATTGATTTTCTTGCTATGTCCACATATCACTGAGCCAGTCTATTAATGAAGAGTCCCTCAGATACAGCACCATCATGCACACCATTGGTAATCTTAAATGTTTTTATCATATCTTCCTTAGATCTTTTATATACCAGAGTTGGCAAGTCTAGCTTCTTCAGTCTTTCCTGATATGATAGTTCTTTCAAACTTGGCACCAACTTAGTTGCTCTTCTCTGAACTGCTTCAATTGCCTCTACGTCTTTCTTTTTATATGGGCACCATGCTTGGTTCGCATATTCAAGGTGTGGCCGAACTGACGACAGATAACGCCCTGAGTATCATCTCGTCCAGTGACACAAAAGTCCTTCTAAACAACCCAACTGTCCTATTAGCTTTATTGATTTTCTCAGCCATATGATCCATGAACTTCAGTTCGCTATCAGTCATGACCCCAAGATCTATTTCCATTTTGATATCATTTAATTCCTCACTCATGGTATATTTAACTCTTCGAATTGGATTTTCCAATTCTCACGACACTGCATTTCTTGGGGTGGAATTTCGGCAGCCACTTCTCTGACCAAGCTCTCATTCTTTTGAGATCATCACGCAGCTTTGCACAGTCGTCCCTTTCATGAATTCTTCTAAACACTGTAGTTTCATCCACATATAAAAATATTTAACTGTTCAGTATGGATTCTGGTAAATTGTTGATATATATCATAAACAGCAATGGACCCAGCACCGAACCTTGGGGTATGCCACTGATCACCTTCATTCAGTCTAACTCAACTCCGTTGACAATCACTCGCTGCTTTCTTTCACTAAGAAATGCTGAGATCCACTTCAGTATGTTGCCTCCAGTATTATAGTTTTCAGATTTTAATCAATTGTTGATCCGGGACTTTATCAAAAGTCTTCGTAAAATCGCAGTAGGCAACATCCGTAACATCACTTTCGTCCATAGTCTGTGTCCATATATGCTGAAACACCATTGATCTTCCAGCTGTGAACCCATATTGTCTGCTACTTACCAATTTATGTACCCTTAGGTGTTCCAAAATTTTCTTTCTTATTATAGTCTCCATTATTTTACAGATGATACAAGTCAAGCTTACTGGCTTTTAGTTCCCAGGATCACTTCTGTCTCCCTTTTCATATATGGCTGTACTATTTGCCGGCACTTTATTAGTTCAAAATGATAATTTAAAAATAATCATGAGAGGGTAAGCAATTACGTCCTTCACCTCTTATAATCACTCGAGGGAGACTTATCTCTTTGAAGCTTGTCTGTGATATGACAGATTTCTTCTCTGGTGAACCTTCTTAGTTTCAATATCTGACATCTCTCCTTCTGGTTCCTAAGTTAAGACTGAGCTGAAGTACTCCATTAATACCTTACCCCTATCCCTGTCATTCGATGTCTTGATAGTTTTCTCAGAATTCATGTACAAATCACTTAACACTTGCCATGAATTTGGTCTTTGCCTGAACATATTTCCAGAAAATCTTTGGATTCGATTTAACGTTATTGCCAGTATTTCTTTCTATGTGTTTTGTCACATTTCTTGTCTCATGTCTAATTTGATTACTAAATCTTTTATATTCTTTTTCCAGCTGATTATATACAGTTGCATTAGTTTCTCCGTCCTCCCTAATACTCTTCAGTCTCATCCACAGTCTTTGTTTTCTCTTTATCTTTGCCAACAACTTTCTCTTCATTGGTAAGTTCTCATTTGTCATTTTTCTTCTTCTATTATCACTCTTAAATTCTCTCAGAGGAATACACTCATTGATTGCCTCTTGTAATTTCTTCTTAAATCTATCCCATATTTCTCCCATACCCTGGGTACCCAAATACTCATCCCAATTAATTAATAGCATCCTGTGTAATTTTTTAAAGTCTGCTTTTTCATATAAATAGACAATCATTTTGCACTTCTTTTTCTGTGGTTCAGTGTCACATTTGAGTTTCACACATCCATGGTCACTCTTGCCTAATGGACTCATGACTTCTATATTACTCATCAGTATATCATCATCCGTGAAAACCAAATCCAATGTATTTCCAGCAATAGTACCTCTAAATCTTGTTATCTAATGAATATGCTGTATAAAATAACAGTCTTGGACCTTTTCAATAAAACTTTGGCTAAAGTTATCATCACCAGATTTGCATGTTATGGTTTCCCATCTTATGTTAGGCAAATTTCAGTCTCCGACAATCACTTTGTGCCTTGTATTGTATTCACTAATTTCTTGTAATAGTTCCAACATCTTCTCATTATTTCCAAAGTCACTGTTTGGACTTTATAAATAGACGCTAACAATATATCATCACTTTTACCTTTAATCTTCGTTGCAATATCAATCTGAGTTCCTTTTTTTATATACAGCAGCAGTCCTCTTCCATCTTATGAATTTGCCAGATTTTTTCCAGATATTTCATATCTTCAATACCACATTCAACACTATCTCTTTCATGCTGACAATATTTTGGTTTGACCTCTTCACTGCTATCACTTGTGGAGGTGTCTGGTCCTTGCTCAGCCTAATCCTTAATTCACTGATCTTGTCACTAGAGAACACATCAGCATTACTAAATATTATTTCCAAATCACTAACACTATGTATAAAATCTTTAGTAGCTATTGTTACAACTTTATTCGCTCACTCCTACTCCATCTTTGCTGCTCCTGTTGTATTCAGTAGTAGTAGTAGTAGTAGTTGTTGTTCCCTAGGCAGTCTGGCCAAACAGCCCCGAGTCCCTAAGGTAGGCCATGGCAGAGACCGGGCTTTCCCACAGAGCTCTCAAGGAGTGTATGTTGTGTTGTTGGCATTGGTGATTGTGTGCGATGCAGTCTTCCATGATGTGCTTCATAGTATGGGGTGCTGTGTTACATCCTGGACAGGCATCAGCGACGGAGTCATCCAGCCTCTTCTGATAACTCAAGAGGGCTGGATGATGCCCACATCTCAGCCTGCCCAGGTGGACCCTGTCCTCACTGGGGAGATAGGATTCAGAAGGATGTATATCAGGAGGCCGTGCATGCAGCTGTGTGTTGTCTTTGAGTGACTGAATGGAACGGCGAGTGATCTGAGTATGAATATGCTTCTGGAAGCTGGTCTGAGGTGGGCAGGGGGGAAGAGATGATAGTATTTGTGTATGATATTGTGTGCTGGGTGTTGTTTTGATGTTCCTTGGTGTGTGTGGATGTGTTGCCATGTAGTGTAGTGGATGTTGTGGGTTTCTGGAGGCTGCAGCGAGAGTTTGGGTGCCTCTCATGTCTAGATAATCCTTGACTTTGAGGACTTTGGTTTCTTGGTGTAGGTGGTCTGTAGGTGTAGTAGCTGTGCAGCCTGTGATTATTTTTAAGTCCTTGTTTTGTATGGTCTGAAGAGTGTTGTAGTGTGTTTTAGTGAGGTTAGGAGCCCAAGTTGGGCTTGCATAATTCATCACTGAACGTATATATTGTTTGTATACTGTGATGGTGGTTTCTTTGTTGTGTCCAAATGCTGTATGGGCAAGTGACTTCAAGGCATTGAGTCTAAGTGTTAATTTATTTTTGATGTTTGTGATGTGTTGTTTAAATGACATTGATGTATTGTATGTTACACCAAGGATTTTGGGTGTGTGTGCGTGTGGTAGGGGAGTGTTGTCTACGGTGAGGTGTGGAATGTGACTGTGTTCTGCTGTCCAGTTTGTGAGAAGGGTCACTGTAGATTTGGCTGGGGCTATTTTGAGTCTGTTTGTGGTGAACCATTCATGTAGTGTGTTGAGGTAAGGTTGGAGGATTTGTGTGGCTGTGTTTGCATTTTGGTGTGTGCATGTAAGTGTTATGTTGTCTGCATAGGAAGCTATGTGTATTTGTTGTGTGTGGGGTGTGGGTATGTCATGCATGTATAGGTTGAAGAGTGTAGGAGACAAGACAGATCCTTGAGGGACACCATTTGTGAAGTTTCTGATGTTCGAGGACTGACCAGCAAAAGTTACATGAGCATATCTCCCTGCTAAGTAGTTTGCTAGCCATCTTTTTGTGTTATTGTGCATGTTTGTGTTGAATATTTTGTTTGTGAGGTTGTGGCGGGGGATGGAATCAAAAGCTTTACTAATGTCTAGTGTAACAAGGAGTGTTCTATGTGGTGGCCTAGCTGAATTCATGCCATCAAAAACTTTCCGTGTGAGGTCTGTAAGAAGAGTGTTTGTGGAGTGTAGTGACCTAAAACCATGTTGTGATGGGGCTAGGAGTGTGTGAGGTGTAACTAGTTGTAGTACCAGCCTTTCAGTGACTTTGGAGGGGGTGCAGAGGAGTGTGATGGGGTGGTGTGAGGAAGGTAATGTGGGGTCTTTGTTGGGTTTGGGGATAGTGATGATAATGCCATGCTTCCTGATGTTGGGTATTATGTTGTGTGAGTAGCTGTAGTTTGATATGTTTATGAGTGCTTGTATGCCTTGTGGTCCAATGTGTTTAAGGTGTATTTTGCTTATGTTGTCTGGTCCACAGGCAGATGAGTGCTTGAGGTTGCTGATGATGTGCTTCATCTGGTTGTAAGTGAAAGGTGCGAAGTCTGGGTCTGTGGGGAACTGTCTCTTACGTCAGATGATATGTTGGTCGTCACGATTAGGGTTTAGATGGCTGACATGTGAAAAGTGATTGATGAGAGTGTTTGCTTGTTGTTTGTTTGAAGGAATGGTGTCTGTTGTTGTGATAGCAGCATTTGATTGTGTAGTGTTGCTGTTGTAGAGTGTGATGCTGTTTAGTGTTTTGTAGAGTTTGCTGGTGTTTGTTTTGTGATCAAGTGTTTGGAGATACTTATTCCAAGTTAGTGTTTGCTGTTCTGATATTTTATTGTTTATTTGAGTGTTGAGTTCTTGTATTTGTTGTATGGTGTCATGCGTATGTGTTGTTCGGGAGTGTCGTAGTGTGTCCCGTTGTCTAATGAGGCCTTGAATTTCTGGTGTAAAATTGGGGTTGTGTCTTTTTCTGTTGCCTCTGGGGATGTGTCTTTTGTCTGTGTTTTGTATAATTGTATTGAAAGTGTGCACAGTGGTGTTGATGTTTGTGATGAATGTAATGTTTAATGTTTCAAAGTGTTGTTCTGTTTCAGTTGTGAAGGTTTCCCAGTTGGCTCTCTTATAATTAGTGTAAGTGTGTCTGTCGCCATCTGGGGTGATTCTGGTTTTGGTAGTGATGATGATCGGGAGGTGGTCAGAGCCAAGGGCTCTGACCACTCTCCAGGAAGTTGTGGGGGCGAGGTTTGGGGAACAAAAGGTGATGTCTGGGGATGATGGGAGGGTCTCAGGCCCCGTGAGGGGCCAGGGGGGTGTTGCGGTGGTTGGCCCCCATGCTGTCCTCCTCTTCTCCTCGACAGCCTCTTGGGGGGTAGACCCTAGACCTGGAGCGGTGGCATCTTCGTCATGGGTCTACCCCCCAGAGGCTGTCGAGGAGGACAGCATGGGGGGCAAACCACCGCAACCCCCTTGGCCCCCCATATGGGGCCTGAGAACCTGTTGTATTCAGTGTTTCCCTTCTCTTTACCTTCAGTATGTAACGGTTCCACGGGCTGCCCCAGTCACGTAGCAGTTTCCCAAATCCTTCTCCCCCATATTCAGCTTTTTTGCCGCTTCTCTACGCTCCTTATCTTTTTTCCTTTTGTCCGTAGTCATGTCGTGTGTCACTCCAACTTTTCTAAATATCACAGTCTTGGCTTTCTTTAACTTGAACAAGTATCTCATTTTTTCCTTTAAGGATCTCAGAGTCGCTAAAATGGGTCTTGGCTTTCCTGTCCCTGTTGCTCCCTGGTATCTACCAAGCCTTCTGATTTCCTCTGTATCACTGTCATAGCATGTTAAACCCATTTCACCACATAAATCAGCAGATACTAACTTATCATGATGAATTTTTTTATACCTTAATTCTAAGTTCATGCCACTCATCTTGGCATCCATTAACACCTAACCACCAGGTGTAGGTATGGTCCGATGCAAAAGAGGTGGCAGTAGCCCGCCAAGTGTTGGTAGTCACCGCAACTGTTTTAATGGCACAGTTTGAAGTGACCGCCGCTTGATTTTTGTCACCAAAGGTTCGGGAGTGACTCCTCCCACCTGAGGCAAGCATACGAGTCGTTTTGTGAATTTATCAGGTGTAGAACGATTTTTTTCTTAAGCCTCTTGTCCGATTCCATTCCCGTAACATGTGGACACCTTGCCTAATCCACCCCTGCCAAGGATACTAAGGAAAGGACTTTGTGATAATGCCATATGGCGTACCTTGGACGCCACTGTGTCTAGTTTACCTAGTAATGGAGAGGTTGTCACGTTGAGAACAAAGCCAAAACCGGGGCCACGTGCAAATGCATGAACACATCCTGCTTTGTGCTCCAAAAATTACTCTTCTTCATCACATCCTTACTCATTGACACGACGACCTACAGACCTGGGGATACTTTGTTTCACCAGGAGGGTTGGTGAGTAATATGGTCTTTAATTTGTTTCGAACTACTATAGTTTCCGAACTATTAAGGTTTGAAAAGTGGCTGTTTCCAGAACATTGCCTGTACCGTAGTAAAAGAACGACTGCACAATAAGTAGCCTGGCATTTAGGGGTTGATTCAAATCTTGGCATTCCTTTGGTTTAACGTTTAAGCAGCCTTTGGTCCAAATCATGACAGTAGGACTGGAGGATATGTCCTGCATTCTTCCACACCATATGTACTGTACCAGCAGTAGTGCCTTTAACGAATTCCACTTATAGAGATATTACCTTCATTCTCTTAAAATATACGTACTGTTGGTTGATCCTCCCATATCTAGATATTACCAGCGTTCTCTTTATCACAACTTACAGCAGGCTGACTGACCCATATTATATTAACATTCCCAACAGATGGAACTTCACAGACTTCTTCCACTCCTTCATGATGATCTTTCGAATCCTTTGTGGAGAGTGGGTGGAGCCTCTTTGGGATTGCATGAGGGCAGCGGAGAAAGATGTAAGTTGTTATATGTATTTTCCTTGCTATTATGTGTACAATGGTCAGTCTGCAGTATCTGTTGTCAGATGCCTTAATCTTTGTAAAGGATAACCACAAATATGTTGCCTCCATGTCATCACGTGCTCTACCAACTAGCTGTTGTCTGTGGCAGGGTATCTCACGAAAAATATATATATATGCTTTATTGCCTTTAATAATTTATATATAGTTCTTGTTGTACAATAGTTACAGATCAGATATTTACAATAGTGTGTCAGTTAGTCTTAGTTAAGAGTCACCAAATGCAGCATTACATAATGATGTAGTATATGGCCCAATACAGTATATTTATTTCTCTAATTTTAAATACTGTACTTTGTATAAATGATACTTTATGGACTGTCTGTAGGGAACTGTGTCAAGAGTGAATATTTAATAATTTTACTTTTGATGGTTGTCATTATGGTTGACCTTGTAATGGTTGAAGAGGCAGCTTAGGATATGAGTTCTGGACCTGCAATTTTTGTGGTTCAGTATGATACTGCTTGTTACTTAATGCATTTTAGGACGAGGATATTATTGCATGTATCCAACTCTGGCATATGCTGTAATGCCCATTCCTTGAGGTTTGGCAGTCAACTCCTCAAGTGCCAATAGATGGTCCCATGTGTTTTTGTGTTCTAGTACTTGGTCACTAATGTAGAATCTTCTATATTATATTATTCTGCACTCATGGGATACCTCATACAGTATATTGGACAGGTGTAAAAGATAACCAGAGGGTTATGGTATGGAAGACAGGAATGACTTTTTTTAGCATAATTCAGATCTTCAGGTTATTACAGTATTTGTAATAGCCTGAACTAAACTACAGTAGTAAACTTGCAATTGAGGGTCAACTGCTTAGCCCACTCAGCCCTCACTTCCCATACCATAGTCCATTTATTTAGATGAAAGTCATTGTCATCAAGGAAAACTGTTTGATACCTTTCAGAGGTGCACAGATCTACCTGTTACCTTAAAACATATTTAATTGGCCTCCTTATTCAGCATTCCATGGATAGGATTTTTTTTTTTTTTTTTTTTTGCTACTTCTCAGTCATTGGTTCTCTCTTCATTAAAAAGAGGTACTACACAAGTTTGTACTGTACAGTAATTCCCCATACTTTTTCCATTTTCCTGCAGGGATCTGAAACATGTTTGGCCATCTTTCTCCCAGCACTGGTAATGGGTAACTTCATGGTGCTCAATCTCTTCCTTGCTCTTCTGCTCAACTCATTCAACTCTGAAGAACTGAAATCACGGCAAGATGACCTTGAAGATGAGTCACGGGTTTTGCAACTCTTCATCAGATTACGAGTAAGGCTTTAAGTAAAGTGGTTCAAGCTCTGGGGTACAGATTTGGCACATAAGGAGTTTTTTATACTGTGTGTGTATATTTATTTATATATAAACATATCTATCTATCTATCTATCTATTGCCAGATGCCTTGATCTCGAATGGGGTGGCCACAAACAAATCGCCTCCATGTCACTCTGTCCCCTGCCATTTCACTATCACGCTCCCAACTCACACCCCCCTCTCTCATATACCTCTCCACTCCATCCCTCCATCTCATCCTCGGCCTCCCCCTCCCTCTCGCCCCCTCCACCTCACTCACATACACTCTCCTCGTCAGTCTTTCACTCTCCATCCTCTCCACATGCCCAAACCACCTTAA